>SDVV010012590.1:0-15409 GCA_016164225.1 Gammarus roeselii | reverse complement strand
ATATATACCCTAACAACTACAGTGCACCCATCACTTTGCACCTTCTCTTACTCGCGACTTCACCGCTGCTCTCATGGTCCTATCTTAAAGCAAAATTCTGATCGGCATGTCCTTTACCGCTCCTGAAGCCACATATTTCCTTGTCAAGTGCAAAATCCTTAACGTCTAATCCTCTTGAACCCTCTCCCGTATAACTTACCGACAACACAAAACAAACTGATACCGCTCTACTTGCAGTTATAATTTTTCATCTCTTTCGCCCATACACAGGGAAACATTGTAAGCACTGGGCCTTTCAATCGGTACTACGGTCGACACAAAATAGAAGTTCAGTAACTTCAGTTATTTGACAATAGTTACTCAAGCCATCTTCAGGCATTTAGTCGCAACGTCGTCCGATCCAGTGTCTTTCCCAGCTTGTATCACCACTACCGCCTCCTGCACCTTTTCATTAGCAATGTCTGCAATAACTCTCTCTTCGAAAACCGTGCACCACGGAAACAATGTCACTCTCTCTGGCTTCCTCGCAATTCAACAACTCATCAAAACACTGGGCCCACACCGTCCAAACTTCATCACTCTCCACCAATAACCACCCGTTATCATCTTTCACCACCTCATATTCCCCTGTATTCCGCTTTCTCCCCCTCTTCACCTCTTTCTAAAACATCTGCTAGTTCTTCTCAAAACATTGGCACAACCACCTGTCCCAGCTGGCATCAGCGTCCCTCTTAGTTCTCCCTGCCACCTGCTTCAGCTATTTTCTCTTCTCCCTATAACAATCATAGGTCATCATAGATCTCGCCTGCAATCACTTTACAAAGGCTCATCTGTTCGGGACCACCGCCAGTTTGTGGTCATCGTCCCACCAATCGCAGCTCTTCCTTCTGCACCCACCCACACGGCGCTAACCAAAATCAACGCATTTCTGAATGTCCACCATCGTTCCTCAACATTTATCAGACCTTGCTCTCTCACGCTGTCATTTTCATCCCTCAACGCATGCTTGACTCATCAGCTCTGCTTTCCACATTCATCTCACTCACCTCCACTACCTCTTATCTTCCTCCCGCTCTGTTGTTCCTATTCCATCTTTACTTCACTCGTATCCTTCCTTCCACCAGATGAAGGTCAGACATACTTCACCCTCCATTCACAACACCCGCACATCAAACAGCCTTCCCAGCACTCGCCTCAAAATCCACATAAATTTCTTCGGCACTCTCTCCACCACTCCACCATTAGTCATCCATAACCAAGTGTACTCGTGTATCTCGCTTCTTGAACAAGCTGTTTCCAGCCACCAACTTTTGCTCCATACAAGACATTCAATTTTTCTCCACTTTCATAACTACCGGAACGCCATACCTCCTCAAAACTTTCTCCTCCACTACATCTTCAACTCTCGCATTTAGGTCAAACATTAAAACCATGGCGCATTGGCTTTCAAGACTCGCAAAACACTCAGTCATGTTAACACAAAATTACTGCCTCTCTTCCTCGCTCCTCTCACTACACGGTCCGTAAGCACTCACAAATGCTATCTTACTATCCCTAACTTGACGTTCACCCACAGGAATCGTAAGGACAGCTCCTTTCACTCGGTAACGCTGCAGGCCAACCAATCCCTCAATATCAACACCACATCTTCTCATTCCCAACTTTCCTACACTTCTGACTTCCTTCCACTTACTACGCTCAACGGTTAACTAGCACCATTTAACTGCACCATTAAGCTGCAACAATTCGTAAATTTTTTGACGAGAAAATATTTGTGTCGATGAAGTATTTGTAAAATGTTACCTTCAACTTTACGTTGAATGATGTAACTTGTCACCCAGTAAACGATTCAATCACAGCTGACGGATGGTGCCCATAAGTTTGTAATTAAATTCTAATAAATTATCCACGAATCGTATACAGAGTCACATCAGGATATTTTGTCACAATTGCAATGAGGACTAATGACGTCCGAACAACAAATTAGAATGTTTAGGTGTAATAAGAAAACTTTGACGTGTTTCCAGTAGCTACACATACATTTTCATTGCTTGTGGAGGTAATTACGACGTAATAATAAAATAAAAGAAACAAAAAATATCCGGAGTGAATATGACGTGTGTTTCGGGATAGGATTTAAGGAAATTTGTGTCCTTTCTGGCAAAAATTTGGTTCACTTCATGATTAATCATTCTTTAGAATATCGTTATAAACAGTGAAGCATATTTCATTTTTGATTAGTTCTATAATCTTAATCACGTCACTCACGTCGTAGCGGGTATCATATGTAATGTGGTTTGCATCAATCCTGTTTTGAGCCCAGGCAATCCAGCTCTCAGTATCTAACTGAGGAGACAAATGCTTCAGTGCATCAAGTTTCTCCATGAAGCAATTCCTTAAACACGGGCGGGTTTCCTTAGTAAAGTTATATTTCATTTGAACCCTCCGATTCCCCAATCCCATCCTCCAGAGTATCAGATATTATAGAAAATATCACAGACTAGCGCACCCGACACCTGGAGTGACACTTTTAATCGCGCTTCTGCTCTTTCGATAACATTTCCGGAATTTAATATTTGTAGCAACGTTCAGGCATGTTACTGTTTCTGGAATTTTGTTCATATCACTCTGTGTCCATTAAAATACAGATGATCGTTAGAGGAACTATACATGAGCAAATATTTGAATTAATTCCGTAAGAGAGTTTTTATAAACATTTGAAAGTGTCGACATATCGGATTGGTGAAACAATTTTTAGTTGATAATCTTAACTTCAATCTGTACTAAACCTTGCCACTTTGGATCAGAAATAAAATCAAAGGAACGAATCCTTCAAAGCATGCCGGATACAGGTAGAGGAGAATGAGGTGCATCATTTGATGATCAACTGTTTAGGAAGAGGGTTTCGGAGCATCCAAACCGGGGTAATAAGCAAGCTTTACAAAATGAAATGGCATTCCGCATTAAAAAAAAACAGGTAGAAAAAATACGTTTCACAACCAAACCAATAAATAAACTGCATTAGATTTGTTTGCCCAGTATATGAGAAAACTAATTTTGTGCAGTTTGCATTATTCGACAATTCGATGATAGTCAACCTGGAATAATAGGAAGTAAACCTGACATCTTAGATAAATATTTAATGTGATCCAGTTTGTATATAATATATCTAGTCAGCCCGACCACAATACGTACCAGCACTAACTTGGCAGTGGTTATTTTTCCCACTGCCAAGTTGGTGTTGTTGTTGAGGTAGTAGACGAATACTAATCATCACTTAAATGTATTGATATATGAATGAATGGATGAGACGTATAGTGGGCTAAGCACAGTATACATTCCATTTGACTCATATCACTGGCGTCCATATAATAACCTCACTTTACATCTTTATATGTAAAGTGCCGTAACAAACGTTTACCATTGTTACTTTATATTTGCTTTTGCTCCATCATCGGTACACTCAGCAAGAAAAAAAAGGCTTCAAACGCGCTGAGAACTCAACGCAAAACGACCGATAGGCCTCATCCACCATCAATGGGACTACTGGTTCACCCACTATGAATGTAGGGCCTGACAAAGTGATCAGAAAGTATGTGTTTGCTAGCACATCCTAAGCAGCGTAGAGTAAGGGCACGTAGGTTTTTCGTTTCATTTGAGTGTATTTATAACATGTAAAAATAGATTCTTTAGTGTCCCTTGATAATATATCGTATAACAGGCTTTTGCGTTGGGAATGTAAAATATTTATTTTATTTACGAAAATTAACCATCACGACCTTGGTAATCCATCCACGCGTGCATAGTGGATAAAAAATAACATAAGCATTGTTGGTTATTGTTGTGTTTGTTATAAGTTCCAATTTCTTATGCCGCATCAACGGAAATGATTCGTTTGCTTGTGCTCGACCTCTGTAAAAATATTAAACGCGTAACATTTTACTGTTTTAATTCAGTTCAGTACGTACTCCATTAATTTGTGCCACTCGAAAGGAAAACCTGTAAAAACAACTATCTGACAAATGTAATGTGTTAAAATGACCTTCAAGCTCCATGGCAAGTCTATTATTCGGTATTGTTCGAAGAGCCTTCAACAATGAAGTACCTTCGTCATGGGCAGGAATGATTACTACTAAAAGAAACCCATGACGGTCGGCTATTGCATTAACTAGCGGGTCAGCGTTTATCACCGGCCCCAGGGACAAATCAGGGTCTGCTTTCGACTGATTACCTCGAGGGGAATTGTTGCTTGACAGACTGTTGAGCAGGAGGGGCCTCATACTAGGCAATGCAAACGAAAGGCAGGGGATAACATAAACATTAGTCACTCAGATTGAAGATAAATATCTTGTGACAATTCCAGTGGATTTTTGACTCATGAAGTCCGGAATCTTCGTAATTTTTTTTGTTTGCTTGATTATTTACTCATATAACAGAGGAGTGATGGACCATTATGTCACATTTCGACCTCCTTGTGGATGCGGACATCTGAAACACGACCGACTATACTAATACACAAGCCGAGCAATGATAATTATTATTTTATTTCAATAACAAATGAACTGAAATTATTCCATCAAAATCGTATTCCTACAATATTAAAAATAACTAATCACAACCACCAACACTTAACCTAAATAGAAAAGAAACAAAACACATTTGATAACCTTCACCACTCGTACATCCTTGTAAGTAGTGTATATGACGTCCATAACGCAAATCGGACAATTTAATAATTAGGCAGTATCTAATTATATTGTGTGTCCGACTTAGTCCCTATGTAACACGGGCATTGCACTTAATAATTTCTTGTATGTCCAGTTAATTACTTGTGTGTCTAATTTGATTACTTTTTGGCGTGTCCGATCGTCGATGGGACAATGCAATGGTTCGGATGTATCTAATTACATTTGGTGTTCGACTTAGCTCCCATATAGCACGGACACTGTAATTACTAAGAACTTGCAGGGTAACTTAATTACTTTGCAGCTAATTTAAATACTTTTTGGGTTTACGAAAACGAAAATGGGATAATGTAATAGTTAGGAATTATCTAACTACCTTGTGTGTGCGACTTAGTCCCTATTTAGCTCGGACATTGTTACTACTAAGAACTTATATAGCGGATCAATTGCTTTTGTGGTCAAGTTAATTACTTCAGGTCCTGCTCGCACGGGGAGGCCTCTATCCGTCAATGTCATACAGAGATCTTATCTTGACTCGCACTCTTCTCGAACATGCAGTAGGGTGTACCTTTATTCTCTTGCCGCGTTTGGTAGGATTAGCGTTATCTTTCATATGGACATGCAGTTGGGTATACCTTCAATCATTTGCCGCGTTCGGCAGGTATGTCGTAATGATTCATTTGGACACGCAGTAGAGTGTACCTTTAATCATTTGACGCATGCTGGTAGGAATTTTGTTATATTATATTTGGACATACAGTAGAGGACCTCGGCTGTTTTACGCACGCTTACGGGTGGGTTACGCTTACGGGATGTCTCACGGATTGCTTACGGACGGGTTTCGGACGGCTTATGTAGATATTTGTTAATAGGTAATATATGTTAATTTTATTTATATAGAGCAAGAAAACTATTTTATTCGAATAATTCCATCCGTTTTTCCCCGTTGAAGCCATAGTTATTTACAGAGTTTCGTCAGGGCTCATCGTTAAGATTTATCTAGTAGGCGCAGGGACGTTCACGTATTTTTATAACCGTGTGTCTGCGGATAATGAAACAAGTTTAAGGTTATATTTATTTATTATATAAATACATAGTTAAATAAAAACATCAATATATTTATCATCGTGTTATGGTCGGTTACAGTACGTTTCACTTATTTTCAATGCGTACTTAGGAGGACAATCAAACAAGTTCAAGTTTATAAGTTATTTATTACATAGATACATTGTTACATAAAAACATTTACATATAAGAATTAATTACATACTTGGATTATTTACAGATTATAATATGGACATAATTTCATCATTCACTCGAGTACATACGCCAGAGACGGACTCACCCGGCTTACGCCTCTTTCATGTTAAATCCATTTTTTCATAAGTGTCTTCATCACCCAAGACACATCCTTTCCTGTTTTTAGTGACGGTAGGTTCGACTTCAATGGATTTGTTTGGGAAATCTGGATGGTCATAGGCAAGAGTTGTGCATGCGTCGAGATAGTCGTGCTTGTTTCCAAATTTACTGAGGCAATTTTTAATAGTACGTACAGTTTGAAACTGACATGCTTGTGTGTGAATGTTGTGTATGGTCTCAAAGTGTGTATGAGTTTTCTGGTTATGGATGTCTCTGCATTGTTCATGTTTGATACTGTAATACGTTGTTAGCAAGCATACGATTTCACTCATCGTCTGTTTTGTTTTTCAGTAGTCTCAGCTGTCCTTTCTTGGATTCATTGTTAAAGGGATGATTTTTTCGGGTAGTTGGAGGAAGTCAATGTATACAGCCATGAGGGATATTGGCACATTTTCCGCCTCAATGTCGGTCACACCATTGAACAAGATCAGCAACGAGTCTCTGTCCGAGTAGTTGAGCGAAACGTTGGCATCGTATTGGGGTTTCAGAGTATTATTAACGAAGCTGTAGTCTTTTGTTTTACCTCCTGTTTGGAGCTAATGAAATATGTATGTACTGTATCTATGATACCTTAGGTAATCTATCGCATTTGTCAATGCAAGACAGGAGGCGTTATATTGCATTTCTATGCACGTCATGTTGCATATCTGCAATTTGTTAATTGGACAAGTAGTTATTTTTTTGGGATAGTTGGAAAAGACCATGTATATTTAGCCAGAAGAGCTTGCCGCATTTTCGCCTCAATATCGGCCATACCTTTAAACTGAAATAATATCTATTGCATTTGAATGCTACCTATTCTGTATTGCAGTTCATTGCAAGTCGTGTTGCATATATGCATTTTGATGCTAGTCATTCGAGTTAAATTTAGGATATTGCAATCACCATTCTGTATTGTCATTCATTGCGAGAAATGTTACATATAAGCATTTCAATGCTTGACATTCGAGTTAAATTTTGGATAGTGCAATCACAATTCTGCATTGCAATTCATTGAAAGTCAGGTTGCATATATGCATTTTAACGCTAGCTATTCGAGTTAAATTTAGGATATTGCAGACAACGATTTATAAGATATATTTTTTATTGATGATAGAGTTATAACACGTTTTATTAGGGAATTAAATAGGTTTATCATTCACTTCTAAAATCGACACCAGCAATTGTACAAAATATACGTATTGACTTCGACTTCCCTCTCTGGTCGTATCTTCATAGGCGATATCAGACCCACTCAAAGTGTTTTTTATCTATTATGAGCATTATTTCTCACCTGGAGCTGTTGACTAATCATATTGGTGTAGGATTTATCATCTGGGGTTTTTTTTTCTCTAATCTATTGGATTCTAGACTATTGCCCCTCGTACACATTTTAGATAAACGGATACCTTTGGGAGAAGTTTATGCAACCCTTCCAATCCTACCCTTGCACGAAAGCCTTCAGCAACCCTGCGAGCTTTTTCTCGGCGCTAATTTTTAAGCTGTAGTTGCATGTTTATGACATCGATTTTTTTCAGAATTTTTCTCACTGGCGCTACAACACCATTCATTATATTTCCGCAGAGTTCCGGAATATACATAATTCTCCTAGCATTCAAACATTTGAGACAAGATTCTCTCTCTTCATGTTTCATTACCAACAATTTTGAAACAAAGTTAGCAAATACATTTTATTTTGTTGTACAAATTTACACCTTCTATACTTGATATCCTTTCATTCCAGAATTGAAAATTCGGTCTCCTTCAACTTTAGCAGGTTTTTCTTTACATGGCATCTTCTCGGTATCACTATCACACGTTTCAATATGACTGTCATTGGTTTCAATTCCCCTTAAAGTATCCCACGTATTGCCCATCATTTCTTATAATTCATTTCGTCTAAGGTTTGGATGTACCCCCCCCCCATTTCACGCAATCGTTAATAGTTCTACGTTTGGATGTCAGTGGCATCGCTCATTCTTCTCACTGCTCGCACTCTGTTGATCACTGTTTATACCATTATTTTGGATATCCAGGTCCGATTTATTATGTTCTATCAATACACCCGTTGCATCCTTAGAGCTTGTATTTCCTCGTTCATTTCTAAGATTATCATATTCAATATAATGGTGTCCTATGAGATGACGCCAAAACCCGAACGTTTTGGCGTCATCTCAAAGGACACCATTACATTGAATATGATAATCTTATAAATGAACGAGGAAATACAAGCTCTAGGGATGCTTGATTTGCATAGTTTTATCTCCACACTGCAAATATCACATACCCCCGCATTATCCTTTCTGTTAAAATATTTACATTTCAAACTTGACGACATCCTTCTACACCGAAAGCACTCCGTTAACTGAATGAGCACAAATCCGAGTCCAATTTTAAATATACTTTTACATGCCTATGCAGGGGCGTTAGCGTCCCAGTGTTGGCACAGGTGTCGACACAATACCTATATACAGGGTCGTTAACCTCACTATGTCTTGCAGGGTAGTTAGACTCACTTTGTCGGCACATGTGTCGACACCATGCAAGCATTTACACACATTTTGTCCAAAAGGTTATCATACACTGCCAATTGCATTTTTACCTATAAAAACTAATCTTACCTAACCAACTTAACAAAGAATTTTGTGTCATCGTTCGAGATTTTTCCTGCTTACGTACGATACTTATTCATGGATTCATAATATATTCTTATCAAATCCCTCCGCATGGATCTATTTTTTGTAGTTTTTTTAATATCACACAAAATGTAGACAAACACTCGCAATTTGTATGCATATACAGGATCGGTTAACATTTGAAGAATTTTCCATTAGAACAACATCCATTGCTTTTGATATAAGATATTCAGTGTGGAGCAGCTTCACGATATGTTTGGTTGATCGATCTAATCATACTTACCTAACCTAACCTATTGTATCCAAGAATAATATATTTTCGATCAACTTTTCATGCTTGCATATGATTTTCAGTGTTTCAAGATTTACGCATAACAAATATCTCCACTTGACTCTACATTTCGATCTATCCTTTGCAATTTTGATACACGCTTCCAATTTTGATCGATTAAATTTCATCCATTATTTCATAGGTAATTGCATCGTTGTTTGATTGTTGAAGCTATTTTTCTCAGATGATCTTGATTTTGATTTATCACAATTCTACATTACTCATAGCTGGTATTCACACCCATCAAAAGCCTATCCTAACCTTATGTACGGTTTTCAGTCATTGATATATACATATGACCCCCCCTTCCCCTACACGGTTCTTTATAAAACTTCCACCTAATTATTTTTACTTCGTGTTCACTCTCGACCCATATTAGTTAGCAGAGAGACTAGATTTAAATCTTAGAGGGTTTGAATGTTAGAAGTATTTCATATTTGTATTCAGTTTCACACAAACGATCACTTCGTCTCATAGTACGTCTACCACATTTACTTCAATATCTCCTGACACTGAATCTTTTGAGGACTGGCACGGTTGATTTGCCTTTGCATTCCTATAATTTTCTTACTCTTTACGAGGACTTCGTTTCAAATGTCGACGCACAATATTTGTGGATTTATGTTTATTCAATTTTATTTCTTGCTCGCAAAGTTTACAGCCCCCATCACCTCATTACATTCGAACAAACGACGACTCAAGCTATACCTCATTCTTCCACAACAGAATCACAATCTTGACCGAGCAAGATCTGATTGGACTCTGAATTGTATCCTACCAATCTGTCACAAATCTAGAACATTCACTCACAAGATAGGTTTATGGCAATGCGTGAAACATATTCTTCTACTGATTTCGACATTTTGATGTTGCCTGCTACTTACACGATGTATGCAATTCATTGCTTAACCCTTGAGTTTAAGGATAATAAAAACATTTGATTAAGGATTGACATAGTTTATTAATGTATTGTTAGTTTTAATTACAGATCTTGCTGGATTCACCAATGCTTTCTAACCCATTCCTTTGATTTGTAACAACATGGTTCGTTTATCCAACCAGACCCATCATCATATGATTTTCGTTTACTCTCAGTTTACTCTCAAAATCCTTCATATACTCCAGCATATCTTTGATGTGAATACCTAAGGCTGTTAAGTTTCCTTGAGTTCACAAATGTGGTGCTTCTTTTTCTTGAACCTTAGGTATTCGAAACTTCTCCAATTCAAAGTCATACTGATCTTCATCATTGAAGAATTGTTACATACGTTCCAGATTTTCTTCGGTTCTTAGGTAAAATCCGTTTCCCGCTGCCTCATCTTTATTACAGTCATGATGATATTCCACTTGACATTAGTTACCCAAAGCAGACTTCCTTTTTCCTTCATCCATATTTGAATGTTATCTCCCACTCTTTTGAATCTTGTTTTGCCCTTTCCTTGATAACTGATATTCTCAACACTAGTCAATATTTGTTCGATCCGACTCATATCATTTTCGGAGATTTTTCCTTCCAAAACACGTAAACTAATTTTTGTCACGTGAACATTCAGTGTTGTCTATTTGAGGATGAGCTGTCCTGCTCCAGTTACACTCAACGTAACACTGACTCAGTCTCGGCATGCAGCTAGCAATTATAATGCACATGCGAGTTTTTTTTTGCAAAACATTAGGCCTATCATCGCTCGCCTTGGATGCGGTCGCAGCTGCTTCGCCAGCAGCATTATCGCTTCCGTCAGTTGCGGCCGCGCAGCTCGTGCGAGAACCTAACCCAGGTGCGCCTCTTGGAACAGCTCCAAGTCGCTATCTAAGCCACTCGCTTGCTCTACTCGACCCATGACGCGTCTGCGTTTTGACACCGGCAATACCATGATCGGCTTAGCTCACGGTGATACTGCTCCCGGTACCGCGTCTCTCCGTGCGGACTCAACTGACGGAAGCGATAATGCTGCTGGCGAAGCAGCTGCGACCGCATCCAAGGCGAGCGATGATAGGCCTAGTGTTTTATAAAAAAAATCCTGCACTTGCATTATAATTGCTAGCTGCATGCCGAAATTAGAGTCAGTGTTGCGTTGAGTGTAAATGGAGCAGGACAGCTCATCCTCAAATAGACAACAAGGAATGTTTACATGGCAAAAATTAGTTCACGTGTTTTGGAAGGAGAAATCTCTGAAGATGGATGAAGGAAAAGGATGGATGAAGGAAAATGAAGTCGGCTTTGAGTAACTAATGTCGACGGGTTACAGTCGTATGTAACAAAGCTAAAGGGAAATAAGAAAGCAAATCTTGAAATTGATATGATCCAAGTGCAAAATCATCATAGCTGTAATAAAGCTTAGTAGCGGGAAACGGATTTTACCGACGAACATAAGAAAATCTGCAACGTATGCAACCATTCCTCAATGATGAAGATTAGAATGACTTTAGATTTGAGAAGTTTCGAATAATTAGGGTTCAAGAAGAAGAAACAATGCATTTGAAGACCCGCGGGAACGGAACAGTATTCGGTATTCGCATCAAAGATAAGCTAGAGTATATGAATGAATTGAAAGTGGGAACTAAAACATAGCGATGATGGGTATGGTTGGATGTACGAACCATGCTGTTACGAATCAGGAGATTGAGTTAGATGGTATTGATGAATTCAGCAAGATCTGTAATTAATACTAAAAATACAGTAATAAACCATGTAAATCCATAATCAAACGTTTATATTATCCTAAAACTCAAAGGTTAAGCAATGAATTGCATATATCGTGTAAGTAGGAGGCAACGTCGAATTGTCGAAATTGACATAAGAGCAATTTTCGCGCATTGCTATAAACCTATCTTGGGGGTGAATGTTCTAGATATGATACAGATTGGTAGGAAAAAAATCAGAGTCCAATCAGATCTTGCTCAGTCAAAATTATGATTCTGTTGGGGAAGAATGGGGTACAGCTTGAGTCGTCGTTTGTTCGTAAGTAACGGGGTAACGGAGGCTTGTGATCTGAGCAAAAAAAAAAGAATAAACATGAATCCACGAGTAATGAATGGCGACATTTGAGACGAAGTCATCGTCATGGATGTGAAAATTGTAGGAAAAAAAGGCATATCAACCGTGCATGTCGTCAAAGGATGTAGTGTCAGCAGGTATTGAAGTATATGTGATAAACGTAGTATGAGACGAAGTGATCGCTTGTGTGAAACTGGATATAAATATGAAATACTTGTAACATTTAAGCCCTCTAAAATTGAAATCTAGCCTCTCTGCTAACTAATATGGGTCGAGAGTGACCACAAAGTAAAAAGAATTAGGTGAAAGTCTTATGAAGAACTGTGTGGACGGGTTCATATGTATATATTAATGACTGAAAACCGTACATAAGGTTAGGTTAGGTTAGGTTAGGTTTTTGATGGGTGTGGATACCATGTAACAGTGATGTAGAATTATGTCAAAGCAAAACCAAGAATCATATGAAAAAAATGCTATAACAATCAAACAACGATGTAATTACCTATGAAATAATTAATGAAATTTACTAGATCAAAATTAGAAGTGTGTATCAAAACTGCAAAGGATAGATCAAAATGTAGAGTCAAAACACTAAAAATCATATGCAAGCATGAAAAGTCGATCGAAAATACATTATTCTTGAATACAATAGGTTGGGTTAGGTTAGGTGCCGTGAAGCTGCTACGCACTAAATATCTTGTAACACAAGCATGGAATGTTGTTTAATGGAAAAATGATACAGATGTTTACCGATCCTGTACATGCATACAAAATGCGTGTGTGTGTCTACATTGTGTGTGATAAAAAAAAAGCTACGAAAAATAGAGCCATGTGGAGGGATTTCATATGAATATATCATAAAACAATGAATGAGTTTCGTACGGAAGCAGGAAAAATCTCGGATAATGACAATAAATTCTTGGTTAAGTTGGTTAGGTTAGGATAGGTTACCTAGGTTTTATAGCATCTGGCAGTGTATGGTAACCCTTTTTGCACAAAATATGTGTAAATGCCCCCATGGTGTCGACACATGTGCCGACAAGTGAGGCTAATGACCCTGTATATATGCATTGTGTCGACACATGTGCCGACACAGTGAGCCTTACGACCCTGTATATATGCATTGTATCGACACATGTGCCGACACTGTGACGCTAACGCTCCTATATATGCATGTGAAAGTATATATAAAATTGGACTCAGATTTGTACTCATTCAATTAACGGAGTGCTTTCGGTGTAGAATGATGTCGCCATGTTTGATACGGAAATATTTTAACAGAAAGGATATTGCGGTGGTATGTGTTATTTGCAGTGTGGAGATAAAACTATGCAAATCAAGCTCCACGTTTGGTTTTGGCGTCATCTCAAGGAACACCATTATATTGAATATGATAATCTTTTAAATGAACAAGGAAATACAAGCTCTGAGGATACAATGGGTGTATTGATAGGACAAAATAAGCCGGATCTGGATTTCCAAAATAATTAAATAGACATTGCTAAACAAGGTGCGAGCAGTAAAGGAACAGCGATGCCACTAACATCCAAACTTAGAAAGTATATAGATTGGTTATAATGAGGGTAGTACACACAAACCTTAGACAAAATGAAATGTAATGGGATATGGGGAATACGTGTGATACTTTAAGTGAAATGGAAACCTGTGACGTTAAGAATGAAACATATGATAGTGACACACAGGAGATGTCATGCGAAGAAAAACCTGCTGAAGTTGAAGGAAACCGAATTATCAAATGGGGTAATTAAAGAAAATCATGTACAAGAAGTGTTAATTGTACAATAAAATAAAATGTATATATGACTTTGTTTCAAAATTGTTGATAGTGAAACGTGAGGAGAGAGAATCATGTCTCAAACGTTTGAGTGCTAGGAGAGTTAGGTATGTTTCGGAACTGTGCGGGAATATAGTGAATGGTAATGTTGGCGCCAGTAAGAAAAACCCTGAAAATATTCGATGTCATAAACATGCAACTACACACAGTTCTCCCAAAGATATCCGTTTATCAAAAGTGTGTGCTAAGGGCAATAGTCTAGAACCCAATAGATCAGAGAAAAGAACACCCAGATGATAAATCCTGTACCGGTACGATGAGCCAACAGCTCCAGGTGAGAAATAATGCTCGTCATAGATAAAAAACCTTTGAGTGGGTCTGATATCGCTGATCAAGGTTAGACCAGAGAGGGATGCCGAAGTCAAAACGTATGTTTCGTACAGTTGCTCGTGTCAATTTTCGGAGGAATAGTTATGTTCTTCTATGATCTATAAGCCCATGTAATTCCCTAATAAAACGTGTTATAAATCTATTATCAATAAAAATATATCTAATACATTTTTGCCTGCATTATGTTAACTTTAACTCGAATAACTAGCATTGAAATGCATATATGCAACATAACTTGCAATGATTTGCAATACAGAATGTTGATTGCAAAATCCTAAATTTTACTCGAATGGCTACTGTTGAAATGCATTCATGCAACATGACTTACAATGAATTGCAATACAGAATGGTGATTGCAAAATCCTAAATTTACCTCGAATTCCTAGAATTGAAATGCATATATGCAACCTGACTTGCGATGAATTGCAATACAGAATGGGTAGCATTGAAATGCGATATTTATTCGTCCAGTTTAAATGTATGGTCGATATTGAGGCGGATATGCGGCAAACTCCTCTAGCTGACTGCATGGTCTTCTCCAACTACCCCAAAAAAAAACTCATATTCGATGAAAAAATTACAGATATGCAACATGACGTGCATTTAATTGCAATACAACGCCTCCTGCCTTGCATTGAAAAATGCGATAGACATTAGGCAAATTGCAATTGCAATCGGCTACCCGAGGTATCATAGATATATACTGTATTTATCAGCTCCAAACAGAAGCTAAAGCAAAAGACTGCAGCTTTTTTATAACACTATGAAACCTCAATACGATGACAAGGTTTCGCTCATCTACTCGGACAGAGACTCGTTGCTGATCTTGTTCAAAGGTGTTACCGACATTGAGGTGAAAAATGCTGCAATCCTCCCCCTGGCTGAGTACATGGACTTCCTCTACCTTCATGAAAAAATCATCCCTTTTACGATGAATCCAAGATAGGACAGCTGGGACTACTGAAAAGCGAAACAACCGATGACGACTCAAGTAAAATCATCTCCTTGCAACCAGCGTGGTACAGTACAGTACTGGAAAAATTATTATGGATTTTTGAGATTTTCGGTATTTTTACATAAAAAGGTGAAATAAACACAATTTATGTATTGATATATGATTTATTTCATATTATTTATGCAGAACGAGTATTTCAGTAGTCTGTTTGCCCTCCTTTAGCA
>SDVV010012589.1:0-15409 GCA_016164225.1 Gammarus roeselii | reverse complement strand
TATTTATTTGCAATCCTGCATATATATATAAAGACATTTACAAAATATAACCTGAAGACGTGGGCATATTTTTGTCATTCACCCGACTACACACGCCAAAGACGACCTCTCCCTGCTTACGCCTCTTTGATGTTAAATCCGTTCTTACATCGACATCATCATCATCCAACTCACATCGCTTCCTCTTTTTAGTGACGGTATGGTCAACTCCTATGGATTTGTTGGGGATGTCTGGATTCCCATAGACAAAAATTGTGCACGCATAGTTTCAATCTTACTGAGGTTTTCAATACAGCGTAAAGTTCTGTGCTGGCATACTTACGCGCGAATGTTGTGTACGGTCTCAGTGTGTGTGTGTTTGTTTTCAGGTTATTGATATCTATGTATTATTCATGTCTGATTTTGTCTTGTGTCTGGTAATTGACACCTTTTGCAGCTGATTTGTGGCGTCGGAATGAAGCAACTTACTGTAACACTTTGGTTGCAAGCGAATGATTTCACTCTAGTATTCTCTGGCTGTTCTGCTTTTCAGTACTCACAACTGTGCTTTCTTTGTTTCATTGCACAAGAGATGATTTTGGGGAAATTAAAGAAGTCCATGTATTCAGCCAGAGGAGTTTTCCGCATTCCACCTCAATGTCATCCACACCTTTGAACTGGAGTTGATAAGCAAGACTTTGTCATTGTAGCTTGGTTTCAGTGTATCATAAAAGCAGCTGTACACTTTTGCTTTAGCTTCTGTTTGGAGCTGATGAGATATATGTTTATATATCTACAATACCTTAGGTAACCGAGTGCAAGTGAAATTGCGAAGTATTCATCGCATTTTCAATGCTAGGCATAATATGTTGCAATTCATTGCATGTCATGTTGCATAACTACAAATTTCTTTGCTAGGCATTCGAGGTAAATTTAGGATATTAATAACAAACATTTATAAGCTATAATTTTATTGATAATAATTTTTGGCATCACATATATATTAGGAAATTACATGGGTTTATCTTTTATACGAGAACATACCTATTCACTCCAAAAAATCGATGGAGGCAACTGTACGGAACATACGTATGGACTTCGACTTCCCTCTCTGGTTTAATCTTGATCGGCGATATCAGAGCCACTCGACGGGTTCTTTATCGATTATAAACAATATTTCTCACCTGGGGTGTAGCCTCATCATATTAGTGGAGGATTTATAATCTGCGTGTGTTTTATCTCTTGTTTATTGGGTTCTAGACTAATGCCCTTAGAACACATTTTAAATAGACGGCTACCTCTGGGAGTAGTGTTTGCATCACTTCAAAACTTTCTTATTAGACTTCAGCGAGCTTTTTCTCGACGCTAATTTTTTAATTATAATTAGCTACATGTTTATGACATCGAACAGGTGCTAATTTTTCCTTACAGGCGCCGTCATTCCCATTCAGTATATTCCCGCAGATTTCCGAATTATGCCTAATTCTCCTAGCACTCGAACGTTTGAGACACGATTCTCCCTCTTCATGTTTCATTAACAACAATTTTGAAACGAAGTCAGATATACATGTGATTTGATTGTACAGTTCCACACTTCTATTGCTTTTCACCGTTTTATTATCCCATTTGATAATTCGGTTGCCTTCAACTTTATCATATTTTTCTTCACATGACATCTCCTCGGTATCACTATCCCACGTTTCAATATCAGTGGTACTGGTGTCCATTTCAGTTAAAGTATCCCACGTTTTTCCCATATTTTCATTATATTTCATTTCGTCTAAGGTTTTGGTGTACTCCCCCCTTTCCACTCAATTTTCAAACGTTCTACGTTTGGATGTTAGAGGTAAAGCACTCTCTTTACTGTTCGCATCCTGTTGAGCAATGTCAATGTAATTATTTTGGAAACTCAGGTCCGGTATATTATGTTGTATCATTACGCCCGTTCCTCCCACTAGAGCTTGTATTTTCTCGCCCATTTTTAAGATTATCATATTCAAGATAATGCTGACCTTTGAGACGTTGCCAAAACCCGAACGCGGATCTTGATTTGCCTAATTTTATCTCCGCATTGCAAATAACACATATCCCCGTATTATCCTTTCTGGTAAAATATTTCCATATCAAACTCGGCGACTTACTTCTACAACAAAGCAGACCGTTATCAAATTGAGAATAAATTTAATTCCAATTCTATATATACTTAACATGAACATACAGGGTTGATGCCGGCATATGCCGGTATAATGTAGGCGTATACATGGTTGATGACGGAATACGCCGGCAAATGACGGTATAATGTTGGCTAAATTTTGATCTATCCTTTGCAGTTTTGATACACACTTCCAATTTTGATCTAGCAAGTTCCATCTATTTCATCGGTAATTATATCGTTATTTGAATGATATAGTCATTTGTATGTGATTCTTGATTTTTGATTTGACACAATTCTACATCACTTTTACATGTTATTCACACCCACCAAAAACCTAACCAAACCTAACCTTATGAATGGTATTCAGTCATTGATATATACATATGATCCCCTCCATACGGTTCTTTATAAAACGTACTCTTAATTATTTCTACTTCGTGGTCACACTCAACCCATATTAATTAGCGGAGAGGGCAGATTTTCAATCTTAGATGGTTTGAATGTTACAAGTATTCGTATTTGTATCCTGTTTTATACAAACGAACACTCCGTCTCATACTAGGTCTACCACATTTACTTCGATATCTCCTGACACTGCATCCTTTTTTGACTTACACGTCTGATTTGCCTTTTCTTGCCTATAATTTTCATGTTCATGACGATGACTTTGTTTCAATTATCACCACACAGTACTGGTGGATGAATGTTTATTCAATTTATTTCTTTTGGCATAGATTATAGACCCCCGTTACTACATTAATTTTGAACAAACGATGTCTCAAGCTAAACCCCAACCTTCCACATCAGAATCACAAAATTAAATTAACAAGATCTGATCGGACTATGATTTATATCCTACCAATCTGTTACACATCTAGATCATTTACCCCGAGATAGGTTTATGTGTATCGTTTCACGCCCTAAAACATATTCTCCTACCGAGTTCGACAATTCGAACTCGGTAGGATAATATAAACATTTGATTAAGGATTGGCATGGTTTATTACTGATTTATCAGTAGTAATTACAGATCTTCCTGGATACATCAATACTTTATACCTCGCTGCTTTGATTTGTAACAGCGTGGTTCGTAAATCCAACCATACCCATCATCTCTATGTTTCAGTTTCATCTCAAAATTCTTCATAAACTCCAGCATAACTTTGATACGAATACCGAAGGCTGTTCCATCCCCGTGAGTCCATAAATGTAGTTCTTCTTCTCTGTGAACTTTAATTATTCGAATCTTCTCCAGTTCAAGGTAAGTCCGATCTTTATCCAGAAGAAATTGTTGCATACTCTCCAGAGTTTCTTTCTTGTTCTCAAGTAAACTTATTTTCCACCACCTCAGCTCTATGACACATGTGAAGGTTTTCTGCTTGGATCATAAAAATTTCAAGATTTACCTTCTTTTTTTCTTTGAACCCTGTTACATCCGACAGAAATGTATCGAAATCAGTTACCCAAATCATGTTTTCTTTATTCTTTATCCATATATGAATAATAGTTCCCACTTCTATGATTCTTGTTCAACGCATTTGTAGATAATTGATATCTCCATCAGTAGTCAATATATCTTCAACCAAGCCAAATCATCGTCGATTTTTTTTTTCATCCAGCACTCGTAATCAATTATTTGATACGTGAACATTGATTTTATTGATTTTATGACAAAACGTCTGTCTCCGCTTGTTCTCCACGTAACACTGACTCCAATCTCGGCATGCAGCTAGCTATTATAATGCAATTACATGTTTTTTTTGCAAATCATTAGGTCTATCATAGCTCGCCTTGGTTATCAACTGTGTAGGTGTGTATGTATGTAGGCGTATAGGGCTGTGTACGTATGTTCATGTGTGTGTTCAAGCGTATGTACGTGTACTTGAGTTAAAAATTATATATAACAAAATTTTAAATTCAATACAAGTGTGAAATTCAAAACTTCAATAAAATGTCATTTTTTTTCGACGCCCGGACAAAGCCAAGTCGGTACATTGAACGGACAACTTGGCAACTGAAGAAATGTCCGGGCGTCGAAAAAATGCGATTTTGTTTTTTATTATGAATTTTTCAATTGTGATAAATTTTAAATTTTGTTCTACTTTTTTTTTTCCTCATATACACCTACATACGCTTGAACATATGCATGCACGTACGTACACAGCCCTATACACGTACATACATACATGTATACACAGTTGATGACCAAGACTGAATACCATTCATAAGGTTAGGTTTGGTTAGGTTTTTGGTGGGTGTGAATAATGTGTTGCAAAAAAAACATGTTATTTCTTTATAATAGCCAGATGCTAGCTGCAAAATGAATGTTCACGTATCAAAAATTTGTTTACGAGTGTTGGATGAAAAAATCTCCGAGGATGATTTGGCTTGGTTTGAAAATATATTTACTATTGATGGAGATATTAATTATCTACAAATACGTAAAACAAGAATCATATGAGTGGGAACTATTATTCATATATGGATGAAGAATACAGAAAGAAGGATTTGGGTAACTGATTTCGATACATTTCAGTCGTAGGTAACCAAGTTCAAAGAAAATAAGATGGTAAATCTTAAAATTGATATGACCCAAGCAGAAAATCTTCTACCTAGGAACCAAAATTCTTCCTAGGAACAAAATAAAACCTCGAGCGTGTGCAGCAATTTCTTTTGGATAAAGATCGGACTTTTTTTGAATCGGAGAAGATTCGAAGAATTTAAATTCGCAAAGAATAAAAACTACATATATGGACTTACGAGGTTGGAACAGCCTTTGGTATTCGTATCAAAGATATGCGGGAGTATATGAAGGATTCTGAGGAGAAACTTAAACATATTGATGATGGGTAGGGTTGGATGCACGAACAAGGCTGTAACAAATCAAAACAACGAGTTAGAAAGTATCGGTGTATCCAGCAAGATCTGTAATTAATACTTATGAAACAGTGATAAGCCATGTCAATCCCTAATAAAATGTCTACATTATCCTTAAACTCAAAAGTTGAACAAAGAATCGCAACGGGTGTCTGTAATCTTTGCCAAAAAGAAATGAGATTGAATAAACATAAATCCACCAGTAATATGTGGCGACATCTGAGACGGAGTCATCATCATGAATATGAAAATTATAGGAAAGAAAAGGCAAATCAGACGTGCAAGACGTCAAAGAATGTAGTGTCATGGGATACTGAAGTAAATGTGGTGGACCTAGTATGGGACGAAGTGCTCGTTTGTGTGAAACTGGATACAAATATGAAATACTTGTAACATTCATGCCATCTAAGACTGAAAATCTGCCCTCTCTGCTAACTAATATGGGTCGAGAGCGACCACGAAGAAAGAATTAGGTGTAAGTTAAAAAAAACGTGTAGAGGGGATCATCTTCATATATCAATGACTGAATAACATAAATAAGTTGAGGTTAGGTTAGGTTTTTGATGGGTGTCAATAACATGTAAAACTGATGTAGAATTGTGTCAAATCAGAAATCAGGAATCATATAAAAATAGCTATAACATTCAAACAACGATGTAATTATCTATGAAAATGGATGAAACTTGCTAGATCAAAATTGGAAGTGTGTATTAAAACTGCAGAGGATAGATCAAAATTTAAAGTCATGTGGAGATATTTGTGATGCATTAATCCTAAAACACTGAATAAAATCATATGTATGCATGAAAAGTCGATCGATAATACATAATTCTTGGCTAGAATAGGTTAAGTTAGGTTAGGATGATTTGTTTTTTAAACTGTCCTGCCGTGTAGCTGATCCACATTAAACATCTTGTAACAAAAGCAAGGGATGTTGTTCGAATGGAAAAATCACACATCTGACGTAGAAATTCAAATGATGTTAACCGCCCCATTATATGCATATAAATGTGTGTATGTGTCTACATTGTGTGTGATATTAAAAAAAGCTACGAAAAATAGAGCCATGTGGAGGGATTTGATATGAATATATCATAAATCGATGAATGAGTATCGTACGTGAGTAGGAAATCTCGAACGATGACACATAATTCTTGGCTAAGTTGGTTAGGTTAGGATGACTAAATCGTATAACGTAACATGACGTAAAGCTGATCCACATTAACTATCTTGTAAAACACCAAGAGACTTTGTTTTTAAGTGGTAAAATGCCTCAGATGTTAACCGATCCTGAATATAAATACAAAATGAGTGTGTGTCATTATTGTAACGGCATCAACCATGTTTACGCATACATTATCCCGGCATGTGCCGACATATGCCGACATCAACCGTGTACACACCTACATTACACCGCCATTTGCCGGCATATGCTGGCATCAACCGTGTATACGCCTACATTATACCGGCATATGCCAGCATCAACCCTATATACGTCATACATTCAATCGGCATATGCTCGCATAAGCCGACATCAACCGTGTATACACCTACATTACACCGGCATATGCCTGCATATGCCGGCATCAACCGTGTATGCGCCTACATTATACCGGCATTTACATTGTTTGTTCATGTTAAAGTATATATAAAATTGAAATCAGATTTATTCTCGATTAGATAACGGTCTGCTTTTGTCGTAGAAGGATGTTGCCAAGTTTGATATGGAAATATTTTACCAGAAAGGATAATACGGTGGTATGTTAATTTGCAGTGGGGAAATAAAATCAATCAATTTAAGATACACATTTGGGTTTGGCAACATTTCAAAGGTCAGCATTATCTTGCATATGATAATGTTACAAATGGACGAGAAAGTACAAGCTCTTAGAACGGAACGGGCGTATTGATAGAACATAATAAACCGGACCTGAGTTTCTAAAATAATGAGATAGACAGTGCTGAACAGGATGTGAACAGTAAATAAAGTGCTTTACCTCTAACACCCAAGCGTAGAACGTATAAAGATTCAGTGAAATGGGGGGAGTACACATAAGCCTGAGACAAAATGGAATATAATAAAAATATGAGATAAGCGTTTGATACTTTAAGTAAAATGGATTCCAGTCAAAGTGATATTGAAGCGTGTGATAGTGACAGAAAGGAGATGTCATGTGAAAAAAACGATAAGTTGAAGGCAACCGAATTTTCAAATACGATAATAGAAGTATAAGAAGCATGAACGTGTAACATAAAATCAAGTGTCTATCTGACTTTGTTTCAAAATTGTTGGAAATGAAACATGAAGAGAATTAATCGTGTCTCAAACGTTCAAGTGCTAGGAGAATTAGGAATATTTCGGAAATCTGCGGGAATATACTGAATGGGAATATTGGCGCTAGTAAGAAAATAAATGAAACTATTCGATGTCACAAACATGTAATAACAATTAAAAAGTTAGCGTTGAGAACAAGCTCGCTGAAGTCGAAAAAGGAAGTTTTGGTTACAATGATAGGCTTTGAAGTGATGCAAACACTACTCCCAAAGGTAGCCGTCAATCTAAAATGTGTACTAAGGGCATTAGTCTAGAACCCAACAAACCAGAGAAAAAACACACGCAGATGACAAATCATAAACCAATATGATGAGGCGACACCTCCGGGTGAGAAATAATGTTTATCATCGATAGAAAACCCGCCGAGTGGCTCTGATATCGCCGATCAAGATACGATATGAGAGGGAAGTCGAAGTCATTACGTATGTTCCGCACAGTTGCCCCCATCGATTTTTTGAGTGAATAGTTATGTTCTCGTATAAATGATAAACCCATGTATTTTCCTAATATATATGTTTGAAAAAAAAATATCAATACAAATATATCTTTTAAATGTTTGTTTGCAATATACTAAATTTAACTCGAATGCCGAGTCGGACATTCGAGTTAAATTTCGAATAACGAGTCGGACACCGACTCGTTTCTGCTCCAGTTCGAAGGTGTGGATAACATTGAGGCAGAAGTGCGGAAATCTCCTCTGGCTGAATACATGGACTTCTTCAACTACCCCAAAATCATCCCTTGTACAATGAAACAACGAAAGAACAGTGGGGAATACTGAAAAGCGAAACAGCAAACGACTACTAGAGTGAAATCAATTGCTTGCGACTAAAGTGTTACAGAATGTTGCTTCAGTCCGGCGTCACAAATCAGCTGCAAAAGGTGTCAATAACCAGACACAAACCAATATCAGACATGAACAGAACAGAGATATCCAAAACCAGAAAACAAACACACACACTTTGAGACCGTACACAACATTATCGCGCAAGCATGCCAGCTTCAAACTGTACGCAATAGTAAAATTACCTCAGTAAGTTTGAAACTATGTGCTACTATATCGATGCGTGTGCAACTCTTGCCTATGGGCATCCAGACATTCCCAAATAATCCAAGGCAGTTGAACCTACCGTCACTGAAAAGAGGAAACTATGTGTTTCGGGTGATGATGATGTCGATGTACAAATGGATTTAAAAGGGAAGAGACGTAAGCAGGGCGTGCGTAGTCGGGTAAATGACAAAAGTATGTCCACGTCTTCAGGTTATATTCTGTGAATGTTCCTAGTGTGTAAATGTTCTTGAATGTAAATGTTCCTATGTGAATAAATAAATATATACTTGCACATGTTTCATTGTTCAGAGTCAAACGCATTGAAAACATTAACCCCTGCAACCGCATATAAAATGATGAAAATAGATTGATGTAAATGTTCCTTACATGTTAATATTCCTAATATGTAAATAAGTAATCAAAAATAAATATAACGATAACGGTGGCTTCAATTTAAAATAAAGTGCTTTATACAGCCAAATCAATTAAATACTACAATACCATATACTATTAGAATGAATAAATCCTATACATACTACTAAATCGATATGTACCGAGCCAGCATTTCTTGCGGATATGCTAAATCAATAAACCGTAACACCGTGGACAAATATTAATTTATACGAGCAGTCTCATCTCGCCCAATTTTCCAAAGTGTATTCTACTTTTTGCCCGAGGGGGGGGGTCCCCTACTGCGCGTCCAAATGTGTTATAACAACATTCCTACCTGCAACGCGGCAAGTGATAAGAGGTGCCGTAAACGGACATTTAGAGATGCAATCTGGCTATTAGGCAGGGTCACGAGAGGAGTGAGACTCGAGATAAGTTCAATGTATGACATTGACGGATATAGGTCTGCCGCTACGATAGCGATCAGAGGTATCAATGCTAAATATTTGCTCCTAATCTTTGAATGTTCCTATGTAACCATGTAGTAAATAGATAATACTAATAACGTTGAACATGATTCATTATCCACAGTCATACGGATTGAAAATGCGTAGAACGTATCTGCGACTACTAAATGAATCTTAACGCAGTGTTCTGATGAAACTCCGAATATAAACACAAACAAGGGAAAACAGCGGATGGATTTAATCAAATAATATTGATTTGTGCTCTCTTAGAACAATTCAGGTACATACTATGGTATTCACTAATAAAGAGTGAGATGTCAAACCGAGGTATGATAATGATCGAGCAACGATATCCTATTACAACGGTTACTACATCGTTTACTAGTACTCCAAATAAAAATAAGGTTCGAGCACTAAATACCCATTGAAATAACAGGGGTGCCTGAGAAGCTAAATAATACGATATAAAAGTATTCTATTGACAGAGAATAAATCATAGACATACAGCCATCCTATTATGTACCAGGTCATCATTTCTTGAGAATAAGCTAGTAAAATAAACTATAAATCATACAATTATACGCACCCTTTACAATGCCTTTTTACACACCATCAATAACCGTAAGCAATAATCAACAATCTCCCTTCGTTTTAGCCATCCACATGGAATAGGGCGTGCAAAAATCCGCAGTGATTATAGTTCTCGGCCACCCTTCTAAAATTTGCGTTCCATAATACCGTACACACCTCCATGTGAAACATGGCGTGCAAAAATCCGTAGCGATTTACGTTCTCAGCGAAATATACTCCACTATCATGATTAAAGTGTGAGGTTCAGTAATTTGTATATACATAAAGGTTTGAAATCCGTTGACAGTTCTAGTTAGTTCCCATTTGTAATGTTAATAAATAAAGTATTATTTGTACGGAATTACACACGCAACTATTTCATATTTAGGTTTATATTCACCACGACAAACCTGTTTTCTACTCAATTCTAAATTTATTTGGTGTGGATGTTGAGGGTAGAGACGTCCTCTGAACATAAAAAAAGGACGTAATAATTTGTACTTCGTCAATTTTTAATCGATTAGCAGACCTTTTTTGGACATTTAAATCCATCACAAATGAACACCTAACCCAAAAATGGATCCAACATGATTTGTCATTTATTAATTAGGAACCTCGGTCTGCACAAATTACGAGGGTTAGAAAACGAATATTTTGAACAAAAAGATATGACCTTTTTAGTAGAGCATGTGATTGGGATTCTGAAGGGGTTGCTAATATGCATGCTGGATAAGCGTTCGGAAACAACTAAATTTGTCTCACACATTTGCGCTTTTTTCAGACACATGCTTTGGTTCACTAACTGCACAAAGACATTTGAGACACAATTCAGGGGATACGAATATACGCGAACAACTGATAAATGCAACGATCAGAGAGATTTTTTTCCGGTCAGACGAATCTATGTGTGTGAGACACATCCAAAGATATTCATATACCAATCGGAGAGATACACAGGATGCACACATATTTACAAATTTCAAAATGAGGCCTATGGATCTGCTGACTTATTTGCTGGGATTGTGATTGGAGTTGTGTATACAATATGGAAGTATTTTTTGAAAATCACATTAGTTCCACCCAAGCAGTGCATTGATGTTTTTTACAAGTCATCTAATCGAAGTTTGGTCTCACGGGTGATCGCCCGGAAAATTTACACTTTACCTAGTAGCAGACCTTCAGGTGAGCGACTACCATGCCAATATCATACATCCCTCGGCACACAGGATAAAAGATGGGCCTACCATAGGGGAACACTAAAATCGATTTCGGATAGCATATCAAGGGACTTATTAATAGCATTGTGAGAAACACGCCTCCACTATTCTTCTTGGGTAAATATTATTCTGATACGCTAATTCTTTGGTATCAGGCCTTTAAATTGCGTTTTGTGTTCCCTGAATATAACGGTATATGTGAGCATAGGTTTTCAGAGATCGCCGATGGTAGGAAGATAAATTACATTGAATGTTAGAGCAGGCAGTATATAGCTCTCTCCTGCTATGCTTAGTACAGAGGTCCTCAGACATCGCCGCTGACAGGATGATATATTACATTGATTGTTAGAGCATAGAGTAGCACTGTCTCTTGCGATGCTCAACAGAGGTCTTCAGACATCGCTGCTGACAGGATGATATATTAGTCGGGAGTGCAGCTCTCACCAGAGCCTGGAATCATAAGTGCCATTAGGATAAGGGGATGGATGGAGAGGGGTGGAGGCGTTGATGACGAGCAGCACCGGCCATGATACACTATCTAGGCTTACAGTCAAAGTAATTTGTCCAGAAAAATGTAAATCAGGCAATGTGTCTAGATTGTTCATTTCGACCAACACTTTTGAACGGCTTATTAACAAGGGGGCTAATCCAGGGACGTAAATAACGGCATGATTGATGAGATCAGGTTCCATGAAGCCAATGCTAGAGACGTCAAAGACGGTTCAACTCGCGCGGCCGTCAAGGAAACAGACGTGTGGATGTCAGCGTGCGGACGTCATGAAAATATCGTGTGGACTTCAACGTTTGAACGTCAAGGAACTGTCATTGCATTGAGTATAAGAGATTACCCTTGGAATTTGAGAACATGATTTGTTATGTCGGTTTTTGTTTAAGACATATAGACGCAATTTGCTATATGTCTGTTTTGAGCGACATCAGCTTTGAACGATATATTTTGGACGACATTCATTTGACAAAGAAATAATACAGAATGCAATGCAGGAGGCAAACGCAGTCTGAATAATTTAATTGAACCAAGAAAAAGGTTGTCTTGGAAATGATCGTTTCTTTATTGTGAAGGAAGGATTAAAATAATAAATTCACTCATTCCGTAGTATTCCATTGAAGTAATTGCAATCACATACCTTCGTTTATACAGGTAGAACATATATGCTTAACCCTTGTAAATACCACGGCAAGATATGCGACCACTTCGCAATGAGCTAACTCATTTGCCTACGTACTCATCGTAATTTTTCTCCTCCTCAAAGTGCATTTCATTGAGTCCAGCCAAAAGAGAAAAACTTGTTTTCAGTCAACGATTCCAGGAGCGGAGAAGGAAACTGCTTATATCCCAGGTAAGGGGGTGGTGTGTAGATAGAGTAGCTCTTTCTATAGAGACGATTCCAAGGGTAGAAGTATAAACTGTTCATATCCGAGAAAAGGGTGTGGTGTGGTAGAAGAGGAGCTCTTTGTGTTGAGACGATTCCAGGAGTGAGGGAGTTAACTGTTTATGTCCGAGGAAATGGGGTGGTGTGTTGAAAGAGTAGTGTCCCGGGAATGAGAGATAATACTGATTATATCCGAGGAAAGCAGGTGGTGTGTTACAGGAGTTGGAGAGGAAACTGTTTATATCCGAGAAAAAGTGGTGGTCTTTTGGTATAATTTTGTAAAGAGATTCGTTAGTATTATTATTAAATCATTCATTTACATCGTCGGGCAATGGATTTTCATTTGTTCATGTATAACTCATTCAACTTTGTTGTCATAAACACTATTTGAATTACCGTAAACAAAAATTCCATTTTAATTCGTCGCAGCTCATCTCTAGCGGGCTGTCGTCTCTAATTTCATGCAACAGATTACAAATTACAATATTATAATCGATGATCAACAGCCAACGTATTTTTAGGTAAGAATCAGGAATACCTGGCATTGGGATATCAATAGTACACGAGGTTGGAAAATCACGAAATACAAGATGTGTGGCTATCACGAACACATGTGGTGGGGAAATTTACGAATACATAGGATTGGGAGGACCGCCAATACATGGGGCTAAGAAATCCTGAGAACATGCGATCGGGATATCAAAATGTGTTAACATATTGTAAAGATGGGTGAAATGTGAATCATAAAGGGTTGAATAGACGACATAAATTATACATAAATTATATACATAACATTGGATATACACATTTCATGACGAAATTCGCTGACACATTGTAAAGATGGGTCCAAAAATCGTATGAATAATGAACTGATGAATAAACGACATAAGTTGTACATAAAATATATACAAAACACTGAATATATAACCGTCATGACAGCTAGAAAATGATTGAATGATTGACAATCAAAATATTTCGATATAGGAGTACAAAAATCGAATGAATATACTTCTAGATCGGAGGATAAAGCACACTATTAGCTTATGTGATGATGATTGTATCATCAAAAATGGTACAGTAAATGGTAGAAATGATTCAATAAATTATATTCTCATCTGTCAAAGCTGGGAGCTACCTGTCGTCCACGAATTATTGAGCTCGTATTTTAATTATACTGAAACGATTGAAACATTTGGAACATTAAAAAGACAAAACGCCAGTTAACACCATGGGTAATTGGCAGAGACAATTGTGATCAGTAGCAACGTAGAAATCATATGTATCCTCAGAGTAAAACCGACTAGATGGTGGCCCAGTATTAAGTGTTATGGTGGTGGTATTTGCAGATATGTTCAGTAACAGAATACAGTTCATAGTTATTGGTAAATGTATTTATCATATATCTGTGGGCAATGTTACGTTTTGAATTGATCGGACAACAGATATTCATTAGGCCTGTTCTTGAATTGGACGCGTCCGATTCAAGGATCTTGAGGATTGTTCGGAGAATGTTCCAGGTTTTTGGTCCAGTGATCGAAAAAGCTTTATGTGTTCCACGTGCAAAGTATCATTATATCTTATAAATCGATTGTTCTTTTTACCACAAGAATATATGTGCCTTTGGCTGCCGGGTGAAGGTTTTTCTATAAGATCATCATGAATTCTGATCGACTCATGGAGTGCCAGTTTATTGGCGATATTGACCACTGCAATGATCGAGGAGAGGACTTACGTGGTCTCGTTTGCTGTAGTTACCATAGCATGTTATGCTCGCCGCAAAGTTTATACAACGTTGCACTTTCTCTCTGAGTTTTGGAGCATTTCTTCCAAATGTAAAGTCAGTAGTTAATGTGAGAAAATACTAAAGCGTGGACAACCAGTAATCTTGATTTGAAATTCAATTATAGTTTTTGGAGTTTAGGAACAAAAGGGTTCCATTCAAGTTGGAACACAGAGTAACTAGTTGCGTGGTGTTTGAAGGAAAGATCGGGATCAAACCATATTCCTAGACTTATAACTTTGTCTTTACCATGTATGCCAGATTTGCCTATCCTGAAAGAGAAATTCATTGGAACTGCTTTTATTTGCGAGTTCGAACCGAACAAGATATGCTTTGTTTCTTCAGAGTTGAGCTTGGGTTCATATCTTTCATATTAGGATTTCGGATTACTAACGGCTGTCTCAGCGTCGTCCTTCAGCGCATTCAGATCTGACGGGTTTCGATAAATCAATATTTGAACATCATCGGCGTACATTACCATTTTTGCTTGATTTTTTGGTAATTTACAGTCGATGTCATTTACAAAAACCAGGAACAACAAAGGTCAAAGTATCGAACCTTGAAAGACCCCAAAGGCAACTGTGGTCGTATTTGACATAGTTGCGTTGTCAAGTTTAACTGATAGTTGCCGGTTCATCAGATAACTTTTTTGGTATAAGCTGAACAAGCATCGCATAGTGAGCCTTATTACAAATGTTCACTTAAGACCTATCGTTAAGACCTATCGTTCTTAGTCAAAAGCGTGTCATCAGAACACTATCTCATGCTTCAGACGTGACAACACGTTGCCTCTCTTTTGTCAATGGAACATTCTCCCACTGTGTTAAATCATTATCATGTCAAATCATGTCTACAAAGCTTTGAATCATTTAACTTACATTGATAACAGTTTTTTCATTAGAAATAATCCTATGTATGATCTTCGCAACAATGTTGATTTGCAAATTCCCGAAATTCGTCAACACAGTCCTAACTATTTTTAAAATACAGAGCTGCTAAACCCTGGAATTCGATTACCATAGAACTGATATAAGGACTGGCAGAAGTATTGCTTCCTGTAAACGTGAACTAAAATTATACCTGTTTGAACTTGTACGTGCAGAAACTTTTGAATTGTAATTTACTTCTACTATGCAATTTTCCGTGTCAACTAGTTGTGTTTCAACATTTCATCTATAGATGCTTTCATTCTGTATA
>SDVV010012588.1:0-15409 GCA_016164225.1 Gammarus roeselii | reverse complement strand
ATATATACACAGACGCAAGGCCAAATAGCTCAGAAAGGGGGCCGACGGCTTTACCCAGCTCACACTCCCCTCATGAACTTACACACCAGGGTACTCGCCGGACACTAAAAAGATCCGACGAGTATCCTGCAACACACACTTTGGATACGGAGGAGGGCCCGACAAATTTCACTGGTTTGCCCCATCCTCAACGAGAAGCCAAGTGAGGAAACTCACTTTAGGGCCGCGTCAAAATTCATCAGTTCCCAGCCATTATCTCCGTACGTTCGTTGGTTGCATACTCTCTCGCTTCCTGTATAGTGATGTCTCTCTTCCTTAAAGCCTCGCTTCCTGCATAATGATGTCTCTTCCTTAAAGCCTCGCTTCCTGCATAATGATGTCTCTCTTCCTTAAAGCCTCGCTTCCTGCATAATGATGCCTCTCTTCCTTAAAGCCTCGCTTCCTGCATAATGATGCCTCCCTTCCTTAAAGCCTCGCTTCCTGCATAATGATGTCTCTCTTCCTTAAAGCCTCGCTTCCTGCATAATGATGTCTCTCTTCCTTAAAGCCTCGCTTCCTGCATAATGATGTCTCTCTTCCTTAAAGCCTCGATTCCTGCATAATGATGCCTCTCTTCCTTAAAGCCTCGCTTCCTGCATAATGATGCCTCCCTTCCTTAAAGCCTCGCTTCCTGCATAATGATGTCTCTCTTCCTTAAAGCCTCGCTTCCTGCATAATTATGTCTCTCTTCATTAAAGCCTCGCTTCCTGCATAATGATGTCTCTCTTCATTAAAGCCTCTCTTCCTGCATAGTGATGTCTCTCTTCATTAAAGCCTCGCTTCCTGCATAATGATGTCTCTCTTCATTAAAGCCTCGCTTTCTGCGTAATGATGTCTCTCTTCATTAAACCCTCGCTTCCTGCATAGTGATGTCTCTCTTCATTAAAGCCTCGCTTCCTGCATAGTGATGTCTCTCTTCATTAAAGGCTCGCTTCCTGCATAATGATGTCTCTCTTCATTAAATCCTTGCTTTCTGCATAATGATGTCTCTCTTCATTAAACCCTCGCTTCCTGCATAGTGATGTCTCTCTTCATTAAAGCCTCGCTTCCTGCATAATGATGCCTCTCTTTATTAAACCCTCGCTTCCTGCATAGTGATGTTTCTCTTCATTAAATCCTTGCTTTCTGCATAATGATGTCTCTCTTCATTAAAGCCTGCTTTACGTCATCCATTCACCCTAATTTCTCTTCATCTACGGCCACGCCCACTTACTTTCTCTCTCATCACTCTTTAAGCCACTCTCCCATCATCCATCCTCATCTTTCTCCAAACCACCATACTGATTATCTAAATGAATGCCTTGGTATAAATACTGTTGCAAATATCGAGACACACATAATCAGTGTAGGAGAAACTGACGTGAATGAAGGATTTAATCACAGAAAAAATATACTCCGCACCGAAGACTCGACCACGCGTCGCATGAGACGCTCTGGATATACCTCCGTGCTTTGACATGCTTCCATGTGACCGTGCTCTGGACATGCCTCCATGTGACGAATGCTCAGGACATGCTTCCATGTGACACGCGCTCTGGACATGCTTCCATGTAACACGTGCTTAGGACATGCTTCCATGTAACACGTGCTCTGGACATGCCTCCATGTGACACGTGCTTAGGACATGCTTCCATGTGATGCGTGCTCTGGACATGCTTCCATGTGACGCGCGCTCTGGACATGCTTCCATGTGACGCGCGCTCTGGACATGCTTCCATTTGACGCGCGCTCTGGACATGCTTCCATGTGATGCGTGCTCTGGACATGCTTGCATGTGACGCGCGCTCTGGACATGCTTCCATGTGACGCGCGCTATAGACATCTTTCATGTGACACGAGCTCTGGACATGCTTCCATGTGACGCGCGCTCTGAACATGCTTCCATGGGACGTGCGCTATGTACATGCTTCCATGTGACGTGCGCTATGAGCATGCTTCCATGTGACACGCGCTCTGGATATGCTTCCATTTGACGCGCGCTCTGGACATGCTTCCATGTGACACGCGCTCTGGACATGCTTCCATGTGACACGCGCTGTGGACATGCTTCCATGTGACGCGCGCTCTGGACATGCTTCCACATGACACGCGCTCTGGACATGCTTCCACATGACGCGCGCTCTTGACCTGCTTCCACGTGACGCGCGCTCTGGACATGCTTCCACGTGACAAGCGCTCTGGACATGCTTCCACGTGACACGCGCTCTGGACATGCTTCCACGTGACAAGCGCTCTGGACATGCTTCCACGTGACACGCGCTTTGGACATGTGACACGCGATCAAGTTTTGGGCAAGCGCTTTAGACGTTTTCCCAACGATGAAATCACGCGTTCACTGCTTTCGTTAAGAGTCATCACCCCAAGATAAGTTTTAGTAGAGGGACCCCCTCACACGTATATCATATAAGTTTCAAACAAACGTTTGTTACTGCCACCTGCCACGTGGCACTAACACGAAACAAAAGATATGTTTGCAAAGTTCACCGTTAAACCATTTAAATACTCCTACTGGTAAATATCTGTCTAAGCTTATTTAACAGCAGGCGTTATTAAATTTCTTGCTACATTTGATACTTCAACATCTAATTAAAAAAAAAGGTGATGGTCGTGTACTAGAGTTGAATTGTTTTGAGCTACACTCCCTCGTAAGTGAGAATAACATTAGTAGAGCTACAAGCCCTCGTGAAATAATGTATTACTTCTTCTTATACACAAACCGTTCCGTGGAGCGAAGGTTGAGCGCTGTGTGGGTTTCATGCATAATTCATCCGTGCACAGACGGCCGAATATCATTGAAAAGAAGTATCGTTTCGGTATTTAAACATCAAACTGGAGACCCTGTCGGAGAGCTTTATTCATGCGTTTCTCTTGTGTATTACGAACAAGGAACGCTAATTGTTCTGTTGATTAGAGTAGAGAGCAATTGATTGTGATTCTATAAACTTCTATCACCATTCAGGGAATCTGAATCATTTCAACAAATCGAAATATATTTGATTGGTCATTTGCCTTATGACGATCTGTCAAACGATGTTTCGAACACCTTGGCCTAATGTCCTGCGCAAATGATGCTAAGGAAGAACCCCTCGACCTAATCCCCTACGCCAGTCATACCAAGTTAGATGTACAACTTTTTAATTCAATAACTTTTGTGTATGTTATCTATTGAATATATGAACTATTTTGATTTTCATTCCAATATTTCATCACCATCACTTCCATGAAATTAAAATTGGGCCCGAAATTTCCAGCTCGATTGAGTTGATTATGGAAAAGTACATTGTAGTATTTTTTTATATTAAAATATAATGTTCTGTAGCCATTAAACACTTGAAAAATGTATTCGCCTCAAGGTATTGTACTTTTACTGAGTTATAATTGCTCAATAACAGTCCTGCGGTCATCGGTAGACTTAATAAAAACTTTTTTATTTATTCTAGATTATATACCCTATTTGTCGCTAAAAACCTACTTAGCCAAAATCAATATGGCTTCCAGGCTTTCAGGAATACAGAACTGGCTCTATTAAAAAGCATCTATTAAGGCCTCATCATCGGTCAGTACCAAAGTCAACTTATATTTATGAAACACCTAGTGTGTTGGAATAAAGCGTCATCCTCGATCAGTACCAATATTAACTTTTAGTCATTAAACACCTAGTGTGTTGGAATAAAGCGTCATCATCGGTCAGTACCAATATTAACTTTTAGTTATTAAACACCTAGTGTGTTGAAATAAAGCATTATCATCGGTCAGTACCAAAGTTAACTTCTAGTTACTAAACACCTAGTATGCTGGAATAAAGTATCATCATCGGTCAGTACCAAAGTTAACTTCTAGTTATTAAACACCTAGTAATCTGGAATAAAGCGTCATCATCGGTCAGTACCAATATTAACTTTTAGTTATGAAACACCTAGTATGCTGGAATAAAGTATCATCATCGGTCAGTACCAAAGTTAACTTCTAGTTATTAAACACCTAGTATGCTGGAATGAAGTATCATCATCGGTCAGTGCGCTAAATATTCGAATAGCACAAATGTTGATTCTTGGACCTTTACTGTTCCTTATCCACATTAGTGATATTGTAAACGCTAGCGACAGAGTGTACTATTGTCATTTTTGCAGATGATACTACAGTAGACTCGACCAGGAACAATCTTAAAGATTCGATCTCTTAAATGAATGACTGATTGGTGCACATTCCACTTCTCTCTTGTTGCCTGGTAGTTATCCAAATCGTTGGTTCCCACCACAAAATTGAAGTTGTCTAACAACTTCACCTAAAAATATTTTGTACTACAGCCTAATTCATTCATAAATTTCGGACCAGCTGTATTAAAGTGTATGCTTCTAGCTACAAAACAAGCCTTAGACCTATCATTCCTAGTAAAAAATCTCATGAGAACGTGTTTAATAAGACGTTAAACACGTTCTTATGAGATGTCCAGACGTGTTTATGAAGAAAAAAAACTCTGTATAATTTTAATTTCAATAAGGATTTGCAAATTCGCCGTGTCTCATTAACACAACTCCCATGAGAAAATGCAAATGCACAGCTAGTATTTAGAATTCAGAAGATACAGATATAAGAACGAGTTTAAGTATAAGTACCTTTAAATGTAAACTAAATTTAGGCCTGCGTGAACTAGTACTTATAAAAATTCTGTAACAAAAATTTACTATAGCTATGCAATTTTCTATTTCAACTTCTTGTTGTTAATCAATATCATTTCCTTTTCCACTCCGGTAGATGGAATAGAATCTAATTAAATCGTTCCCTTTTCATTTTTTTTTCTTTCATATTCTCACATTTCCTGTCATCTCGTACTTACAGGAACATTTTTTCCTACTCCGTTGAAATTACTTAAATGTCATTTGATCTACCTCATTTAACATACTTTTTTATAAATCAATGGTCCAATGTAACGTTTTCTTTTGTCTTGACTCATTGAAATACAATTAAAGTTGTTTTTTGATACCACAGATTTTATATTTAATACGTTCTATATTCAACGAAACTCCTGTAACTTTTTAAAATGTAAATGTTATTATGTGAAAACTGACTCACGTTAAAATACAGCCTACTATAACTCCAGAGCAAATTAGTATTCAAATATGTTGCAATTTGAATATGTTTTCGGAATTTATACACAAACCAACTATTCTAGGTAACTCAACATTAATAAAGAGCATGAGCTCAGTGTTTATATTCTCTCAAGTTATGCTCCCAACAGAAAATGTCAGAGTAAACGATGCGTTTTTATCGCAATGAGCGGAACAGCTGATCGCACATATTCCTCACCATACTCAATGTCATCTCCCACTGATCATAATCAAAAATAACTTCTTAAGGAGTGTACCCTTCAGTGCGTTGAACGTTTAGTAGTAGTAATGGCAATAGTAGAAGTAGTTGCTTCAGTTTTCCACCGGAGTCCCAACACGAAGTTAATGTAGACTCCCCCGGAAAGCGATTGAAGAGTGGCAAAGCAGGTGCAGCGTAGATTACGAGTAGGTTCAACGCAGATTCAGAGTAGGTTCAACGCAGATTTAGAGTAGGTTCAACGCTGATTCAGAGTAGTTCCAACGCAGGCTCCGAGTAGGTTCAACATAGATACAGAGTAGGTTCAACATATATACAGAGTAGGTTCAACATAGATACAGAGTAGGTTCAACATAGATACAGAGTAGGTTTAACGTAGATACCGAGTAGGTTTAACGTTGGGGTGGATGGATAATTAATCATTCCTTTCCATTGTATAGATCATTAACACTTTATTTTAGTATTTATGATTTCTTATTTCTAGACTCTATTGTTTTTCTCTGCCCTTTTTTATAATGAAAATTTTTGCATTGGTTTAAATTATATATATCGAGGTTGGTTGAAACCAGTTGACCCAGGGAAGGGGGGTACTCGTGGGACCCGCGTGACTTGGTGACCCGGGGTTTTGGGAGCCCGGGGGACTCTGAAGACCAAGAGAATTTGGGGGATCCACTTGGACCCTTCTGGGGCCCTTTGGGACACCCTTGACACCCTTCGGGACCCTATTGGTAAACTGTGGGACCCTATGTTGAGGCCTCTCTGAATCCTGGAATCTTTGCTCCCCCTTCCCAAATCTACGTTAAACCTACTCTGTATCTACCTTGAACCTACTGTGTCTACGTTGAACCTACTCTGTGTCTACGTCGAACCTACTCTGTATCTATGTTAAACCTACTCTGTATCTACGCGTTGAACGTTTAGAGGAAATGTTCTCTAACTAAAGACAATGTGCTCACTAAATGAACCATCCATTAAATGTTACAGTAAATCAGTGTATCGTTGGAAATTGTTAAGCTATCTGAAGAAAAAAATGAAGAGTGCTTTGGCCAGCATTGTTGGTACTTGACGACGTTTTTTCATGTGAAATTTATGCGGCTCTTCTGTCTTGATTGTCATCAGGTAACAGCGTCATTACACCAGTGCTTCAGTTGCTTATAGATAACTGGGAGTTTATACGATCCACTCAGTTGTTAGTAACGCTCTTCTCTGCCATTTCAAAATGTATGTTGAACTTGAGTCGTTAACATATTTTTTTTCACTTCTGTACAAGGTCAAATAATTTGCGCATGCTGTTACTCAAATGTTCTAGTGCACAACCTTGAACATGCAGACATCTAGAATGAAGATTTTTTTATTGAATATTATCATCTCGTGCACCACAACTACGAAAGAATGGTCAGAGTGTACTTTACTTAATGATCGTCAATCAGCTCGGATTTTGGTTAATGTCCATAAATTTCAAACATATGATTGTCAACTCCTGAGCATTGGAGATGTAGTTGACAATCATATGTTTGAAATTTATGGACATTAACCAAAATCCGAGCTGATTGACGATCATTAAGTAAAGTACACTCTGACCATTCTTTCGTTGTTGTGGTGCACGAGATGATAATATTCAATAAAAAAATCTTCATTCTAGATGTCTGCATGTTCAAAGTTGTGCACTTGAACATTTGAGTAACAGCGTGCGCAAATTATTTGACCTTGTACAGAAGTGAAAAAAATATGTTAACGATTCAAGTTCAACATACATTTTGAATTGTGATTTTTCACGATGCATTCGAACTTGATGGAAATTTGATTTTTATAACTTGCTAAGTAGTTTTTTTTAGGTACATCTACCGTCACGAAAAGCAAGATTAAACAAAATTTTGTCTTGTTTCTTCGATATAGACTAACCATAAGCAGATCGTCTTTCGCTACTTTACATCAGCGGATCATGCTCCCTTCCTGTCTTATCATTGCCTTTGTAGTACACAACAAACACAACTTCTGATGAGACTTTTTGAAACGCGTATATAAATTAAATAGCTATACTGCTGAAATAGATTTAAAAAATCGTCTGATCGTGGTTAGCAGCTGGGCCGGGCTTTAATCGTCTGATCGTGGTTAGAAGCTGGGCCGGGCTTTAATCGTCTGATCGTGGTTAGAAGCTGGGCCGGGCTTTAATCGTCTGATCGTGGTTAGAAGCTGGGCCGGTCTTTTTCTCAAGACCCTTCTTTTCCTCCTCCGTTTGGCTTCGCTTGTAGTTTTGTATATGGCCTATTGGCGTTGGATAAATCATTGTAATGTGTTTTTTACATTGTCCAAGTTGGAGTTAGTAGTTTGTAAATATGTTGTTGTGTGATGGAGTCAAACGAGGGTTACTGTTTCCTCCGTCTGGAGCGCTGAATGCTTTAAGCAAGCGGCTGGTGGGGTCGGTGAGGGTCAATGATTGTTCGAGTCTGACTGTGAAGAACGTGAGTAATTTAGTTCAAGTATTTTTAAAATATGTAGTTTCGACTAACCTCTATGATTAGGTTTGAAGAAGTTTGATTTTGATGAAGTCTTTGTTGTTTCAATGTGACAAAGGAGGCTAATCGTGGGTAAGCAAATGATCCGACCGTAGCACATAGATGTCTCGTGAGCAGAAGGAGGGTTATTTGTGATAAACGAGCCTACCAGGTAAGTGAAAGCAGTAATAGCGCTGGGATAGATAGCCCATTCACTCTTCTAGTCGAGAGAATTTACCTCCTCGACTTCCCCTTAGTACAAACGTTGCTGTCATCTTCACAGAAAAAGCTACGTATATTGATCTCGGATGTAGGTCAAATTTTACCCATCCTTTCATTCGAGGAATTACCATATTTGTTTCGTGACCATTGCCATGGGGCGGTGATGCCATATTTTGAACGTGAAACAATAAATTGGGGCTAAAACAAACAAATGCGGATTTATTTAGAGAGGCTCGTTCAGTATTTTGTACATTTTACTCTACTACGTCCAGAGAAAAATATTGTCGACCTTCATCGATGAATTGGGTCTATACCTTCTCTAGAAAATAGTAATTATTCGCATAGTCTAGTATGACATAGGTAATTTCTCGTACAGTCTCGTACGAGAATATTACTTTTTCGTATGGTTTCGTATGGGATTTTTTTCTGTATAGTCTCGTATGAGAATAATAGTTTAATCCTGCCTAAGCTTCTGTACGAGGGTACGTATGGACATTTATTTTACTGAAGCCGTAGATATTTAACTAGTATAATACGTTGTGGAACGCAGCACGGCAAGACCATGTAATACTCAGATCTGGGCCTTCTACCTTAACCTGTCTGAAAATACCAACTCAACAAGAGAGACCTAGCAAGAAGAAACGATTTTCTGTGCAGCGAGCACCCATTGTGGCAGCGCTTTATGGGCCGCAGCTGAGCGGGTGCCTTTATTGCTACCAACGGCACGTACAGTGATGAGATCAAACGTCTGAAGAAGCTCTTGTTCATCAAATGAGTCAAATTTAAGATGTCTGAGAAAACAACTTAGTAGACTTCCACCTATGTGTTTATTGGTTGCAAGGTTCTTTCAAATTCTTTGTGTAAAATAGGTCTCTGTTTAATTCATCGATAATCTTACTATGCCTGCATAATCTATTCTATAAAATGTGCCTATGGTATCCGGAGCAAGTCTCTCTAACGCTCTCTTGCTGTTCTTAAGCGTAAATGTTTCTGCGTATAAATCATTCTGTTTATACGCATTGCTCGTTAATTAAAAGACTAGCCAAATCTACATCGTTCACCCACTATACAGTTCAAATGTTGGTGGATTGGTTCATTTTTCCAATATAGAATAACTAGTTAATAAGCCCCACCCCCACCCTCCAATAGTACGGGTCTATTATTACAGTATATTTTCCCCTTATAATGTCGCTTGAAGTTTCATTGGATTATAAAGGGGGCTTTGCAATCTACCAGGCTAGAAACTAAATACGTTTTCTTATTATTTGGTCTTGTCCGAATTCCTTGAGATAAATCTTGACCAAAAATACAGAGATGTATTTAGTTAACTGTCATTCGCCCTGCTCTATAGGCAGGTATCTTTTTTCAAGGGGCGATACTGCCTGCAATACCAATCGGCCATGGCGCCATGCCAGAGGGGAGTGGACCACAATGCCCGACTCAGGGTAGTGCCGATACCGCTGGGAATCTCTAATGCTGCACCACGAAAATAAACCCTCAGAAGACGCGCTCTAAATTAACAGCGAGGACTTGGGTTGCACAAGTCGAAGAATTTCGGGTCTTTTAAGGAACGCTATACTGCGTGAGGAAGGATCGCTGTTTTCTTTGACGCGTTATAAGGGTGTTACTTTTCGAGACTTTTAAGGAACGCTATACTGCGTGAGGAAGGATCGCTGTTTTCTTTGACGCGTTATAAGGGTGTTACTTCTCGAGACTTTTAAGGAACGCTTCTGCATGAGGAGGATATTTTTTTGGTACATCATGAGTGAGTAATTTTTGGGGGCTTTCGAGGAACGCTACATTTCTTGAGGATGGATCAACGTTTTCTTTGATGCGTCAAAAGGGAGTGTTACTTTTCGTTTCTGTAACGAACGTCTTGCATGAGGGAGAATGGGTTTTTTCTTTGGTACGTCCCTAGAGAGTTACTTTTTGGGGATTTTGAAGAACGCCTCTGCATGATAAAGGATCGATGTTCTCTCTAGTGCGTAAAAAATAAGTGCTACTTTTGCGATTGAAATCGACGGATGCACAAGTATTGAGGGCAATGGGTGTTTCAGTTCAATCGTTGGCGTAACATTTAATTGGTCGCGTCGAATTGAAATGCTATTAATCCTCTGCCATTTGCATATCCAGCTCCTTTTTTTGTTGTTTTCTACTTTCTACCGCTCTGTTGAATGGACAACTACGATTATATTCTTAATACAACATTTTCCTAATTGCGATACTATTGCTTGACATAACAAATACAGTAAATTTGAGAGGACGACTGTAACACGAAAACCATTAACTTTCTAGGGAGTAGCGAAATGTTTCTTTTCAAATAGTAGTAATTTTGATTTGTTCCTATTAGGAATGAGATGGTATGCAAAAAATAAACTAGCAACCCCTCATCTGCTGTTTACGTATCGTTTCTCTGTCTGGTACAAAGGTTGACCAATTCCTATCACATCGAGTCGCATAAGGACAGTTATATGAACCTAAGAACAACTAAAACATGATGCACTAGTGCACAGGGTTTTTAAGAACTTCGATGTTTGCCTTTGTTCATGTGTCTGAACTTTGTATGTGATGGGGGATTTTTTTCACGTAATAAAAAGATTTGTCAAAACATATCGTTTGTCCTTCTCTGATACGAACAACAAGGAATATCATCGCACATTCAAGTAATTGTGAAATTTATTTCATCAGTTCGAGTATACTTTGTCATTCGTAGTTTATCTTAATATTTGAAATCATTTCAATACATTTGTCAACTGTCCGTTCTCTGGTTGGAGTGGCAACATATTTACGTTGATATCGCAACATAGGGATACAGTAACAGTTTGAGAAAGATTGGATCTAATGTCCGTTCTCTGGTTGGAGTGGCAACATATTTACGTTGATATCGCAACATAGGGATACAGTAACAGTTTGAGAAAGATTGGATCTAATGTCCGTTCTCTGGTTGGAGTGGCAACATATTTACGTTGATATCGCAACATAGGGATACAGTAACAGTTTGAGAAAGATTGGATCTAATGTCCGTTCTCTGGTTGGAGTGGCAACATATTTACGTTGATATCGCAACATAGGGATACAGTAACAGTTTGAGAAAGATTGGATCTAATGTCCGTTCTCTGGTTGGAGTGGCAACATATTTACGTTGATATCGCAACATAGGGATACAGTAACAGTTTGAGAAAGATTGGATCTAATGTCCGTTCTCTGGTTGGAGTGGCAACATATTTACGTTGATATCGCAACATAGGGATACAGTAACAGTTTGAGAAAGATTGGATCTAATGTCCGTTCTCTGGTTGGAGTGGCAACATATTTACGTTGATATCGCAACATAGGGATACAGTAACAGTTTGAGAAAGATTGGATCTAATGTTTTAGAGACACCACCTCCTAAAATTTATGGTTTGTGACGTCACAAGCTTTTTTCGTCACGTTCCCTGATAGGAATGAACCATCATATAAGACATATACCATTAATTTTAGCTTACGTTCCCTGACAGGGGTGAACGATCATATAAGACATATACCATTAAAAGCTTCATGAACAGATATCTTGACAACCGATTATTCGTTCGTGCTAAACAATAATCGTATGACCACCAGGCACAGAACGAAATATTTTAGCGAGTAAAAATTCACCTGACTAAAATCACCGTTTATAGACAACAAACAGTTGTTTTTATGGTTGTTCTGGTTCAACGTTGTTCAAGATAAGCAAACGTAACATTTTATGACGTGGCTCTTACAAATATCGTCGAAAAAAGGATCTGTGTGTTTCACCAACACACAGGAAAGTTCCATCTCGGGAGCTATGTTGAGTCACATAAATGAATTCATGTGAGACCTCATGAAATTGTCGATGTTCAAAACAATGAGATGACATCTTGGTGGTTGTCCAAGCTAGAAATACTTTCCTGTTATTTGGAAACCTAGCAATGAAAACTGTAAAGTAGCGAAAAATCTTTTATCGCTAGACTTGAACCATGAGAGAAGAAAACTATTTTCGACGTGAAAAATAAATGAACGTATATCCGTATGACGCTGTCGTATCTAGAGAACTGTTCTCATTAAATTCCTGAAATTAAATTAACAAAGTTTAAATATCTAGCGACAAATTATCAGTTAAGATTTCTTGGAATGTTTAGGAGTTGAATAATTTTATTTAGCTATTGCACAGTGGCGAACCACTCTAATTTCCGTGCTTCTCTGATTTAAGATCGTTTTAATATTTTGTACAACTAGAAGCCCATAATTGCACCACACCTAAATAACATCAAACTTCAAATTCGTTACAATTTGGTTGACTGGCAACAAATGAATGAAACACACAAAGCAATAAAAAAATAGCATCATATCCGGGGTATTAGTGAAATTGTACAGTCTGAATTAGAATGATGCTTCCAGCGTTATCTCGTATCTGCTCTATGGAAACCGTTCTAAGATTAGTATCATACTCTACGGTTGTGTAGTTAAGTCTGTACTCACTCAGTTTCGTTGTTCTCGAAGACCAATTCACCCTCCACAGATTCGTAGTCCTTGCCGGCCTTGGCGGTACCATCCTCGGTCTTGTAGGGAACAGAAACTCGACCTCGGGCTCCGGAGTAGCGGGTGATTTTCATTTCAAAGACACCAACGGTTTCAACGATATCGATGTCCTTCTCGCCGACGTTAAAGATACCGCCGTGATCGTCGTCCAGGATCATGATGGTGGCCACGTACGGGGCTGCAAGCTCCATCTTCAGTTCTTTGCCGCTAGGATTTCCCGATCGAATGTTGGCAAGCCTTGCGTAGAAGTGCTCATCCTCTTCAAATACGTCGTCGTCGATTACTTCCAGCTTGAAGGTCTTCTGGGTCTCATTAGGCAGGAAAACAAGAGTTCCTTCCGCTGCAACGTAATCACCTCCGGCATTGGCAGTTCCATCCTCGGTCTTGTAATCAACAAGAATCATTTCGTTGAGGTCGCCTCCTTCACGAACAACGGTGACGTCGAATGTACCTACGTTCTCCATAACGGTGTAGTGACCGGGGTCGAAGGATACACGGATGATGCTTTTATCAATTGCCTCTTCAGCCTCTCCAGCCTCCTTCGCTTCTCCTTCTTCATCCTTCAGCTTCTTCATGAGATTTGTTCCACCAGTAAGTTTTCTGGTGGCTTGCATTCTGTAAAAAGCACGGCTCTTTGGTCCACGGTTGATGATTTCTTCACGAGCCAGGGTCTCAAGTTGAAGCATAGGCATGTCAGGGTGTTTTGCTCTGAGCTCACGGATTACGCTCATGTACTCTTTCCTATGCTCTTCAAATTGCTTGACAGATTCATCGACATTCTCGTCGTATGTCACACCGGCATCAGTCTTGCCAACTTTCTCTCCAGCCTCTACTTCAACGATCACACCGCGTTTGTTGATACGGTATTCCTTGCTCAAATACTTGTAGAAGAGCAGGCGACGGTCAGCAATGTAGGCAAGGATGACAAAGAGAGGGAAGAATAGGAAGGTCAAGAACGCCTCCCAGAATTCGACTATACCATAGGAAATCTCAGCCAGGATGAAGTATAGCCAAATGTAAGCCAAGACTGAGAAGACTGAGGTCACTGCAAAGACCCGAAGATGTTTGATGTAACGAGCTTCGCCGTCGGGAATCACGTAGACGCAAATGGAGATGATGACGAACAGGTTGAAGGCTGCAGAACCGACAATAGTACCGGGTCCGAGATCACCAGCCTCGAAGTTCTTAGCGTAGATTTCAATGACGGAAAGAAGAATTTCAGGAGCGGAAGAACCGAGAGCCATCAAAGTCAAGTTAGCTACTGTTTCATTCCAGACTTGCACGATAATGATCTGCGTCTCACCGTTCGGTTTCTTTACTGCAACTTCCTTCTCAGAGGAAGTGATCATTTCAATGGATCCCATGAATCTGTCAGAAGCGATAGATACTCCGATGAACATCCAGAGCATTACAGTGAAGTAAACAATGGCTCGAAGGACTCTGTCTCCCATGGTGATATCCAGCTGTGGCTGCCACAGTGGGAGCATAAGACCTTCCGTGCAGTTGGGCCATTCTTCTACAGTAACGTTTTCGGCCTCTTCTTCGCTCGCGCTTGTCACTGAGGCAGTGGCCAGTAAGATCAAAGAAATCACCATCAGGCCCCAGCCCCAGGATGTACTACTTCCTTTTCTTAACGCCATCGTCGTCACTTCTAATCACTCCCTGTAGTTATGATTTCACTGATGTATTCTTGAGGAGAACGAAATAATGACTTGTTCACAGCAATTATTCGTGCAAATTGTATCCTAACAACCAACTATCTTAAAAGCACCATTTTCAATTTGGTAATTTTGAAACTTCCTGCCTTTTTCACCACAATCTTTTCATCCAATACACTTCTGATCTACTTTTTCCCGCACTCCAGTATCCCGTCGGCGATGTTACGAATGAACTGATATGCACTTCATCAATAAATTTTTCTACCGTTGGTCAGCCCAGATCAACAGAGGCTATAGGGACGGTGATGACGACGATCCCGAACTACGGAGAACCCGAGACCCACCCGATCGCAGAGGCGGCGACACTCCGAATAGCAGCAGCCCACGACTAGCAGCGTTGATTCTTTCTCTTACAGTCTTAGGAAGGAATGTTAGCTGACCATTGCTGGCCAACTTTCGAATTTGCGCCAAGTGTTGGTGATTGTGTTGTTTCTCCCCTACCCTCATCGCGACCTCCGCTACCCGCTACTTTGTTGGCCACCCCAACTGACCAGAAACAGCCAAGTCCTCACTTCCCCTCCCTCCTTCCTCTGTCAAGTGATCTCCCACACTCACCCCCTGCCCTTTCTCTATTGAGTACTTTATCTACTTGGTTAGCTCGCGCCCGCCCTTCTGAATATCAACGGAAAGACTTTTCGTGGTGTGATTTAATCGCCATGCGTCCGATTAAATTGAGGTCCCTCGTGTGATTAGGTAGATGGTAACACTGGCAATGTTTAAATGACGGGAAGGGAAATAAAAAAGGGTTAACATGGTATTTTTCTTTGAGCAGCAGAACTATCACAGGCGAAAATAACTACGGATGTTTGGGGATGAAGTTCGTGAATATATCAATTTATAACCATTTCAGGCTATTAAAACGATCAGCTAAACTCTATCAAAATGAAAAATGTCACGATTAATTGTTCAGATTCAACGTTTGCGTTAATCAAATCAATTTTTGTCATGCCAATTAGGTTAAGAAATTCATTGCAGCTACGCTAAGATGGCACGGCGAAACCCACGTGGGCAAATCCACTATACTCATTATAGATGAGGAAAAGGGTGATATATATGTATATGTAT
>SDVV010012587.1:0-15410 GCA_016164225.1 Gammarus roeselii | reverse complement strand
CGGGACCCAGAGTGTAGGTTGAGGGGCTACCGGCCGGACCCTTTAGCACAAAAGGGCTAAGTTGTGTGAATGTGAGCGTGTGAGGGTGTGAGGTGCGCCTTGCCGTCGGCCACCCCCCTTTCTGGGGGATGCGGCCTAGTGTCTGTATCTGTATCTGTATATCACCCAATGAACTTTTTTCGTGCGTCCTACCCGTCGACATCGTAGGTCAACTTCCTGCGCCCTACCTTCTTAAAGGTGATCTTGACGTTATACACCTACTCTAGGGGGGGGGGGGGAGACATAGCTGATGGACGTGGAGGTCCCGTTGAAACATTCCTTCTGTCTTCCGATATTGCGCTCTTTAATACTAGAGAGTAGTCGCACTTCCATACATAAGAGAGCCTCGCTATCGGCTATTGACTTATCTTTCCTCTCCTCAATCCTCTCCCCAGACCACGTCTGTCAAGTGCTGGAGAGGCTCTACGGAAGTGACCACTTCCCATTCCCATTACAACTTGCCATCCTGAAGATACTTCTACCGCTCGCCCTAAATAATGCGAAAATCCAAGTAGAAGTGTGTCCTCCTATACGTTGCAGGCCACAGCATCCCTATACTCAACGGAACACTGCGTAAAATTAGGACTCCCTGGTGGAGTGACCCCTGCGAGGAAGGTAGCAAAGCAGTAGCGGAAGCGTGCATTCAATCGATACCGGAACAAGCAGATAAAAATCACGTTCAAACGAGGAACGGCAAATGCACGAAATACTTACTTCCAATCTTTAAAGAGAATCGTGGGAGAACTTTGTATCATTCATTATTGTGAACACATCCATGTCTTAAGTGCGGTCCCGCATACGGAAGACTGGAAAATACAGTTCTCATTCCCCTCTAACCTCAAGGGTGAGAAGAATGACCCACACCGACCATCAGGAAGTCACGGAACTTTTTGCAAAACATTACTCCTCCATTAGTTCACTTTCTAGGTATAGCCCTATTTTCTGTAAAATAAAACGTATCGCAAAGCAAAATCATCTGGATTTCTCCACAAATCCTGTAGCTTACTATGAACCCATCGCTCTACGCGGAATCCTCGGTGCAACTCGCGCCGCCAACCGCTCTTGTCCTAGAGAGGATCTAATTCCCTATGAGATGCTACGCCACATACATCCTTCTGCACTTTCTTTTCTATGCCTTATTTACAACACAGTCTGGTCTACACACTCTCATCCCGATCGGTGGAGGGAGGCAGTGGTTCTGTTTTCCCCCAAACCTGGCAGTTACCGCCATATAGCCCTCACCTAGTGTGAAGCGAAGGTCTTGGAGAAAATTGGGAATGCCCGACTGACCCGACACCGAGAAGCAAACTCACTCCTCTCCCCATAACAATTTGGGTCCAGAAAGTTGCTGTCAACGCAGGATGCATTCCAACGTATTGTGCCTGATATTCAGGGTGTCATGGACTGCAAACAACACACAGACTGTTCATTGACCTTCCGCAGGCGGCGTTATGGCATTAACCGAGAGATCCATCAGATGGGACGTTCCATGATCACTCGGCAGTCTTCATTCAGAATTTCCTGTGGTGACCAGTTTTTCGGGCCAAAATCGGCGTTTCCTGTCAAACGTACACTCCCAAGATGAAGGGGTTCCCAAGGTAGCGTCCTTTTTTGTACCTATTTGCGATTGCAATCAATGCGATCAAGAAAGTAGTCCTTTCGTGAATGGTTCTCTGTACGTTGATGACTTCATGATTTACGCATCGACGTCAGTCGTTTCCCAGCTCCAACTGCCGATTTTGGGTAGCCCACCCCGGTGGTTGCTTGGACGGAATATAAGGGCTTTATAATTTCCAAAACAAAACATGTGAGCATTACATCCATCGATCTTGCACATACACAAGACCAGATCTCAGACTAAGAGAAACGATCCCTTTCCTACCTTCAGTCCGATTTCTAGGCGTAATATTTGACCAGCAATAACCTGGCAATACCACATGCAGCAGCTTAAAATAGACTGCTTGCATCGATCGATCATTCTTTGAATTGCATCGCACTCAACCTGAGGTGCAGACATAACAACATCATTACCCCTCTATTCGTCCAAAATGGAATAAGGTAGCGTTGTCGACGGTTCCGCGAAACATAGTATCTTCATAACATTGGTACCTGCCCAAAATGCCGCCTTCCGCACCCCCCCCCCCCCACTCACCATGATGACCTGTATGACGCAAATGGGCAACAGTGCGCGGCGCGTCAGCATGCGGTACGAGTTGGTCCACGATGCGGACAAAGTTCGCAGGCAACCCTGACATGGAGGAGGCACAGGTCAGAACATTAAAAAGGGTGACTTTGGGAATTTACAACAACAAAAAATCGAAAAAACATTCATATCAACGCAATTCATCCAAACACAATACGAAGGGAAAAGGAGCCCGCCTCACCTCAGTGTCGATGACGTCAGCTACGTCAGTCTGGCTGCTGACACCCAGTCCGCACCCTGGGGAGGGGAGCAGGCAGCACGAGTCGGGGACGCTTTGGCCGTCACCAAAGCCGGACACAAACCAGTCACTGTAGTCCAGCACGCCGCAGCATGACACCTAGTAACAGATTTAGGCAACTAAATAATCGATAAAATTCTGAGTAGCTACAAAAACTAACAACATGAGAGTAATATACGACAACATGGCAGCACCAAGATAGCAACAGACAGAGTAGCAAACAGTCCAATGGTCAAGGTAGAAAGCAGGCCAAATGCACAGGAAAACCTACAACTGCTGTTTTATTGCAATATATGAAAGTAGTCAGCTCCCCCGACAATGAACCTTGATGAAACTAGACGACGTATACCACAGCGGAACGATCATGTTTCCTAGCACTCTCTGTTACTTGTAGAAATAAACTTGACGTTGACAGCGTTCAATTATGATCATAAACATTTCAAATTGAATTAAAAAAAAAAAAAAAAAAAACTGTCAGGTCAAGGCAGATTATGGTAATTCAAGTCCACCCAAAAAACTGAATCAATGCTTGCAGATGATTGTGCTCAATTGTCTGGTTTATTAGGGTGGATTTTTTTTTACATCATCCGGATTATTGCTCTCACATTTCCAGTTGCAGTCTACTTCCCATTCTTCACTGGTGCTTTTCTTTACAATTAACTCCCCACCATAATAGCATGGATCCTTTTTTGTCGACTCAAAACTAATAAAGCATAGTTTAAAACTTTCGGGTGAGGGACATTTCACCTTTGTAGCCTCCAACAGCCCTAACGGTTTCACCAACGGAGCATGCAGGCAAGTGAGGCGGTATGCCACACTGCACCAGCAGTAAAAAAGAACATGGCAGATCAGTAGTCTGATCAGTAGTCCAAAATAGGTCATATATGAGTAATACATAAAAACACCATATTGATAAAAAGCGAAAAAGACTGGTAGCTGGAGTAGGAGCCTGTCTTACAGCATTTCCACATGGAAATTAAACTGCAGCTTCGAGTCAACAAGCACCGCCAAACACAGCATGAGTTGACAAGCGTAGTGCCACACCATTAAAATTTTAACAATTCCATTAGCAGCTCCAAAACAAATGAGGGCACTTTATGTTCAATGTGAGATCCCAAGACGGGGACACAGAGCGCACCCAAAAAAATATCATTTTGCAAAGAAGACACACCCTAGCAACATACTTGTACATCCCGTGGAAAGCTTAAACCAAGTATGAATTCATCAGCATAAGCTTACAAACCACACCCGCTGCAACACACCCATCACACACCCCTGGGACACTGTACTTGTCACTTCACGGAAATCACTGACAACTTCTCCACAGTTACACACATTTGTATTTAAATCCGATAACTAGTTCAATTCAGGATTTTACCAGACAGCTCAATCATTATCTCACCAATGAAAACTTGTAAAAAATTGATAAAATGTACTAGTTCAGAGCTTTCACAATCACAGTTACAAAAACCATGTGTGAAAATGACAGTGCGCTCAATGCCTTAAATATATTTAATTAGAGTGCCAAGGCTTTCTAGTGCACTGGAGTCAACGGCCGTCTGGCACCAAACGTCGAACCAGAAAAGAGCACTGCATCAAGTCATCGACAAATCATCGTCCGTCTCTGGAACTGCTCCGACTCCCGGCATGGTCAGGTCCCACCCAATGGAGGGGGACGTCAAGAAAGTGTTTCACTCAAAATGAGTCGAGAAACAGTGATCCTCTAAGATGGAGGACTCTATCTGTAGGTAAGATGAAGCACAATCAATTCACAACAGGTCAGATTTCAGCTAAGAGGTTGGGTTCTCAATTCACAACAGGTCAGATTTCAGCTAAGAGGTTGGACTTTTGAGAGTAGCTGAGAAGTGCCTCCGCATTGCATCTCTTCCGAAGGAACTCAGTGTGCATTAGGTAGAGCGTATTTAAACAGTTCAAGAATCGGCTCCTAAGAAGATGGGTATCTCATTCCGGCCAGGTTGGGCACTCTGACATGGGATATTGAAAGGAGGACTAAACAGCCCATACATATGGAGGTGGCGACGACTCGATTTTTGGTGCCAGTGGGTTAGATTAACTGTCATATTCTCAATCGGCATAGGATTATTTCAACCTGCTGGGATAGACTGGGTGAAGAGACCCAGGGTGCTGTTGCGTTTTTGATAGTGCGCAATTCATTTTCATGTGAACACCGGACCATTCAACGTTTCATTTATTTCGCACAACTTTTTTGATTGATACGTAATTTTTTAATGATATGGGCGCTGTTTTACTGGGTCAGGTGCCACTGCAGCACATCACGCCGCATCGTCCGTCTGCTCATACCCACAACCCCACAGTAGCCCGAAACCCAGCACACGCGAACATTCTCGTTCTAGGAATAAAACCATAAAACCAGCGCAAAATTTCCGAAGCAATAAGGTGGCAATTGTTAAAAGTCCCCAGGGTCTACAGTGCTGAGCGAATCCCTGAATATTACGATATTGACCGTGAGTTCAGCAATGACGACCGACGATGATAGACGGAGTCGCCTAGCGACGACACGCCCGTGAAGAACCGTTGCACAGCCCACAGCATCGTCTGTTGATCCATCAGTGAAGATATGCAAGCAATAATCATGGTGAGTCTCCGCATGAGCTATAGAAAAGGCTCGAAGGTTTTTGAGGTGCAATATTTGCTTTCACGCCAATAAAATGTGATAAGTAGGAAGAGCTCGATGCGCTGTTGGAAGCTGGATCCACCGAAGCCTCAACGTGAGTCATAACAGGCTCCCCGTAGAGCGAGCCCGTCACAGATTCAGGTGAGTTCGCACGGCCTCGCGTGCGGAAAGATTAGTCTTATCAGGATGAAATCAAGTACATATTTCTATTCTGGCATATTCGCGTACTAGCGCGTACAAGAAAGTAAAGAGTTAACGCGTATCTACGTAAATGTATTGTTATCTCAGTGTATAATGGGGTGGAGAGACCACCTCACTTGCACAGGTGTTTGGGGTTTAGACAGCTTCGTATAGTGCGGTGTATTTTCCGAAAGCGATAAACTTTTTCCGGTAGGTTGGATCATTGAAAAAGCTTTGTAGGTTGCACGGGGGATTTAAGAAAGCTCGTCGGGCAGTTGTGAGTGCACTGCAGTCCATCAGTAAGTGTTTCACGCTGATAGCCACTTAGTGGCAACAGGAGAAAGGTGGCGCGTTTGGTCCCATGTCGACATCCATCAGGTGGTTGTGAGTCATTCACGTGTATCCCGTGCCTAAGCGGTTGATGAACACTTGGTCTTTTCTGCTGGTAAACTGTTTCCCATTCTCCGACTGAAAGTTTTTGTCCACATTTCATCCCATCGGGATGTTATATGGGAGTTGATGATAAGGAACCAGTCCCGGTAATGTATTGAAAAAAAAAATCTTGGTGAGTGGATGCCAGTTTAGCAAACGTAGAAAAGGTTGTTCTTAGTGCAGAATTTTAGGCTGGGTGAGGACACACAGACTGTGAGATGTGAGAATACGACGTATTTGGGGAAGAGATCTGGTTTTGCAATAGAGATGGCTAATTTGAGTGCGTGGAGCTCCGCAGAGAACACGGAGGCCTCTTCTGGGGGGGGGGGGGGCTGAGAGTGGGATGTCCCCGCACGCAGCGGCGACTCCCACTCAGTCTGTGGTTTTGGAGCAGTCAAATATTTTCCTCCTCAAGTAGTCTTAGGAATTCCTTAGTTGGTTGGAGTTGGTTGGTTGGAGTAGTTGCTTTAGGGTATACTTGCAGGTCTGTGTTGACCGGTGGTGGGTTGATCATCCATATTGGTGTGTCAATTTGAAGGATTTGGTGGGAAAATAAAGGCTTAATAGCCTTATGGTTGATGTTTAGCGAGGTCATTAGGTTGTCCTTCTTTTTAGCCGCGAAAAGGCGCTTACCGGAAATGTTGATGATGTGGTTGAGTGCTGGGTTGTTGATAAGACTTCTAGTCTTAAAACAGTCTTGTAGTGAAAAATTGTCTTGCCGCAGCGGAAGTGGAAGTTCGTCAGCGATCACGTAGAGGATTCGATTGGGGTGGAGCGAAACGCGCCGGTGGTGATACGCATAGCACTGTTTGCGATGGTCGAGAGTGATTTTGACTGCTGAACCGTAGACAACGGTTCCGTAGTCCATGCGTGATTGTATTATTGCTCTGAACAACGTCATTCCAGTGTTCATGTCGGCACCAAACTTCAGGGATGATACCGATTGGATAAGTCCCGTCGACCTTCTGCAGCGAGTCTCCAGCGCGTAACTCTTCTATGGAGGGTTTTTCCAACATTATGATTGGCTGAGTAGTAGTCGTTGGGATATTTGAGTCGAGTGCGGTGCATGGTCAATCGGTGGTTTTGGGTATCAGTTCTTCGACGAAAATTTTCAACGCGTCCTCGCGCATGCGATGGTTGTTCTCACTTGTGAAATGTTCGGGTGTCGGGCATGTTAGCTAGGGTTGAATACCTCACTTTGGTTTTCGCTGGGTGCGGTGGCAGTTAAGACGGTCAGAAGTCGTTCAACGCTCTGATCGAGGCGAGCTGTGGTTCGTGGGCTGTTGCTAATCTTTTAGCTTCGTGACGAGAGGGCGTCGCGTACACTGCGGTCGTCGGAGGAGGAATCTTCGTCTCTTCGCCTTTTTGTTTTCGTGTTAGTTGACCTCTCTTCGTGGTCCACTGGGGCAGCATCCATCGCAGTACTCTCCTGCGCACTGGTGGATTCATTGCTTGGGACGCCCGCCTCTATTACGAGAGCGGTCGCTAGGCGGGCTGTGGTAATGTTAGTACTGGAGAGGGATGTTGAGGTCTGAGGAGGTAGGCTTAGTTGTAGATTTAACTGCTTTGGCAAAATTTAAATTACGGCAGTTTGGGATTTCATCGTAAAAGATTTGGATGGCTTGTTTTCTTGTGACTCTGCGGTCGTTTTGTAAGATTGTCATTGTTTTTTGGTTCATGTGCTTTCGACAGTCGCGATCGCTTGCCTCACGGAGGCACGAGCAGTGGTAGCATTTAGGTTGGCGGGCAGTGCAGTCCTGTCGGTCATGCTCGCCGGCGCACCTCTTGCAATGTTGGAATTTGAATGACTGACAGTATTTGATAACGTGGCCGTAATCGAGGCATTTTTTGCACATTGCAGGCCATGTCGCCACTGGGTAAGTTCTTGTTTTTCCTTGTTCGCCTGGGATTACTATGAATTCCAGTGTGTCGCGTTCTGGGGAGGTGATTTGATATGCGGTGGTGTGAGTGTTTAGTGGTTTGATCCATTCTGCTAAAGAAACGTTGATGACTCCGTAATCCTTTGCTAACATTGCTGTAAAAGCTCTTAGGTCAGTTGTGGGAGTGTAGTTGGAAGTGTACTTCTTTCCCTGTCGGCTTATGTCTTTCGGTCTACCTCCCAGTTGTTTGGACAGCGAATTCATCACGGTGAATGGGTTCGTTGAGGGAACAACTTTGCTCTCACCGCTATTTACAAGCATTATGAGGAAGTGGGTAGGGAATGATGCTGATCTTCTCTCCTGGGTGGGAGGGTCAGCCTGTAGGGAGCGAACCGCGGCCGCTGCCTCTCGTCGCCCGACTTTATGCTCCGTTTGTATTGCAGGATATCCCTCACAGTCTTATTCTGGGGGCAGTCTCCGTGTCCCGTAGGGTGGCCGCTTACTTAGCAGTAGAAGCAGTGACATTCTTCGGAAGAGCACGACAAAGGATCGCCACGTTTGTCGTGGTCGTCTTGGGAGCAGTGTGAGCATCTTTGCTTACCATGACAATCTCTGCTCGTGTGTCCGTATTTCTGGCATTTAAAACATCGCATCGGACGTCTTTCAAAGGGCGTAACCTTGGTTTTGGCGTCAAAGAAAGGTATGTCTATGTAGTTAGGTGGGGTGGGGCAATTGAATTTAAGCAAAAGGGCCGTGGTGCGTTTCTTTTTGGTCTGATTTTAGGTGCGATTTTCGCTTCAACTACACATTCCTCCTATGGGACGAGTCCGGTGATGAACTCGTCGGCTTCATCACTCGGGAGACCCGCGATGTAAATCAGGCCTGAGCTCATGGAAAAAGTTGGGTGTGGCATGATTTTGCAAGGCTTTTCACATATTCTATTTTTGGAGAGTATAGCGTCACTTTCAAGTCTTGTGTCTACTTTAATGGGGAAGCTATTGTCGCCGCTGGCGGTGATGTTGAGAATTGGACGGCCGGTCATGGAGCTCAGTTCTTCTCGCGGTGTATATGGGAAAATATCCGCTCTGTCATTGACATCGAATGTCATTTTCAAGTGTTCGGGAAATTTAGGGCCGTTGTTGAGTAGGTTATGGTCGTCATATCGAGTGTATTGACTCCTCTTTACATTTCTTGGTGTTCAGGCATCATGAGTTTCGGCTGGGACGAGAGCGATGTTGTCAGAGAGGTTAAAGGCGGAAGCACACGAACATGTTACGGGTTCCCTGGCTTCTATCCTCTTCATCAGCTCCTCCAGTCGGGTATTCACAGTCGCAAAAAGGTTTTCGAGTTTAGTGAGGCGTTCACCGGTTTCACTAGAGGGCGCTGAGCAGTCCTCAATTTCCAGCTGGGGGAGGCCTTTCATTTTGCTTATCTTGCCTAGGGCATTCTGCATCCCACTCATATTCGCGTCCAGCTTCGAGAAGCTTTCATTTGTGTCATCGACTACGACCAGAGTCAGGTCTTCTGTCAATGAAGAACTTCGGAGGGGTTCGACGTTCTTTCGCGCTGACAGGTTTGAGTACGACGTTCTGGAGGGTCCGTCAGCCCCTCTCCGATAGGGCTTGGTCTTGCCCATTGATTGCTATCCGGCTTCTACCCGGGGTTCTTGTTGACTGAAGGTGGGGATTTCTTTACATATAAATTGAAATGTATATAAGTATATTTACATACGTTCTTGAAATTAACATCAATATAATCTTACAACTAGACTTAAAGCTAAATATTTCCGGTGTACAATTTTTGTTATACATAAACCTTTTTTGTAGTGATTTTTTTCAATTTAAATTGATTTCGATTCTATATTCAAAAACCCTGGTGTCAGTGGGGGGCTCACCTCTTTGTGCACCAAGGGGGGAATGTAATCACAAACTGTAAGGGGGGAACGATGGAGGAACAATATTTCTTATCAAAACTTATTTACACAAAAGGGATAAATAAAATTTTGGTGTTTAACGAGGACGCCGTGGGAAGGCGGGTGAACCTGGGATACCACCAGGGGATATCCCTCCGAGGTGCGATACTGATTTCGCTCTAAAGAAATGGTGTTCGATTTCTCTAAATTGAAAACTTCAACGATATTCGGTCTCGGAGCGATGTTCGGTTTAGAGCGGTGACCGGCTTTTATTTTGATACAGCAAAAAAACTAGTCTTATACCCTAGAACCTTGGAAAACTTAGGAGCTTAGACGCAAAGAACAGTGTGCGATGGCAATTTCTCGGTTTATTGTCCGTCATTGGTTACAATACTGCCTCTGCGCGAAGCTTAGAAGCTTGAGGACGGAGCAAGATTGGGAGGGAACAGCCAGATTATGATACGTGAAAGAGAAGTAGGGCGGGGCGAAAATATGGCAATAGAATTGGAGGTCGATTTATTCCCGTGGAGAAGGACAAGATTAGGCTCACCAGTTTCACATAGAGAGCTGACGATTGGAGAGGAGCCAGGAGCTCCAGTACAAGGGCGGAGCGCTGCATTGTAGACTGGTTCCAATGCTTTGAGGATATTAGATTTCGCGGAGCCGTAGACAACGCTCCCATAGCCCTGTATGGACCGGATGGTAGCGCGGTAAGACGTTGTATTTGGGACATGACTGGCGCCGATGCGCATGCCAGTAAGTCGTCAACGTATAGAGAACCATTCAGAGAAGGGCAAGGACTACTGCCGTGATCCTATTAATTGCAATCGCGAATAGGGTACAAGAAAGACACTACCTTGGGACAGCCTCTCATCTTGCGTATGTATGTTTGAATGGTGGTCGCCGCTTTAGCCCTGAAGATTCATCGCCGCAGGAAGTCCTGATTTGATTTGAGCCTCATTTCCACCGGAGCCCCAACGTGAGTCATAATAGGCTCCCCCGTAGGGCACGACCGTCATTGATTCAGGTAAGTTCGCACGGCCTCGCAGGCAAAACTCTTAGTCATGTCAAGATGAAACCAAGTACATATTTCAATTGTAGCATATTCGCCTACTAGCGCGTACAAGAGAGTTAAGAGTTAGCGCGTATCTTCGTAAATGTACTGTTATCTCTGTGCGTAATGGGGTGGAGAGACCGCCTCACTTGCGCAGGTGTTTGGGGTTTAGACAGCTTCGTATAGTCCGTTGTGTTTTCCGAAAGCGATAACCTTTTCACGGTAGGTTGGGTCAGTGAGTAGGCTTTGTAGGTTACATGAGGGATATAAGAACACTCGTCGGGCGGCCGCCAGTGCGTTGCAATCCATCAGTAAGTGTTTCACGCTGATAGCCTCTTGGTGGAAACAGGGGCAAGGTGGCGCGTTTGGTCCTGTGTCGACATCTATCAGGTGGTTGAGTTATCCACGTGTGTCCCGTGCACAAGCGGTTGATGAACACTAGGTCTTTTCTGTTGGTGAACCCTTTCCCATTCTCCGACTGACGGTTTGACAGCATTTTTGTCCACTCTGTTACCAGATTTCATCCCATCGGGGTGTTATATGGGATTTGATGATAGGGAACCAGTCCCGGTAATGTAATGCGAAAATTTGTTCTTGGTGAGTAGAGGCCAGTTTAGCAAGAGAGTCCGCAAGTTCGTTTCCTCTTATTCCCGCGGGTCCGGGGATCCAGAAGAATTTACCTGCCCGACCCGTCTCGGATATCACAAAGAGATCGTGCTGGATTTCACGTAGAACGGGATGTTCGTAGTGCAGTGTTCTAAGCTGGGTGAGGACACTCAGAATGTCTGAGAATACGACGTATTTGGGGAAGCGATCTGTTATGGCAATAGAGATGGAGGAAGTTCTGAATGAAGGATGCTAAGTGATCATGAAGTCCCATCTGATGAATTTCTAAGAGGATGCAATAGCGCAAGGTGGTATTGTACGCTTTCTAAAGGCCAAGGAAAACACTGACTGACGCGTTTGTTTGCTGTCCAAGACATCTTGAATATCTGTCACAACGCGTAGTAATGCATCCTGCGTTGACAGTAACTGTCTAAAACCGAATTGTAATGGGGAGAGGAGTGAGTTAGCTTCCAGATGTTGAGTCAGTGGGGCATTCACAATCTTCTTCAGAATCTTTGATACAGACGAGGTAAGGGCTATAAGACGGAAATAAGACATTTCATTGAAAGGTTTGCCCTCTACTGATCGGGATATGAGAGGGTCGTTTAGACTGTGTAGTAAATAAGACATGGGTGGAGTGCAGAAGGATGTAGGTGGCGGAACATCTCGTTGAAAAGTAGATCCTCACCGGAAGCAGAGGGGTTGGAGGCCCGAATTGAACCAATGATTTCGCAAAAAGTGTTTAGTTTACTGTAAGCAACAGAAGTGGATAAGTTCAGATGATTTTGCTCCGCAATACGTTCTGTGTTGGCTACGGAAAGTGAGCTGTAACCAGAATCGGATTAGATTAGAGTGACGAGGCTTTCTAGCGCGCGCTGGAGTCGTTGTCCTTATGGCGGCGTCTAACCAGCCAACAGTGCTGCATCAAGTTATTTATTTTTATTAGGTTTCCTACTGGGTAAAGCCAACGACTGTGATTGGAGATTATGATCTTTAACCGTGTAGGGCAGGTGAAAAGTAGATAAGAGTGCCAAGAAGTTCCAATGCACTCGAGTCAATGTCTTTCTAGCACCGGACATCAAACCAGCAATCAGCGCTGCACCAGGTCATCGTTTCCTTGGAGATTGATTTAGCTCATAGCATGTTCATGTCACTAAAATCATACGGGGAGGTCATGATAGTGGATGTACATTTTTTTGCAGATCCAGCATGTGTTGGGATTGACAGGGGCGTCATTGACTGTGAGTGCAGGGAAGGAGGAAATGCTATGAAGTATTTTTGCTGCAGGTGCAGCAGTGGATCCGGGGTGGTGTCCAGTGTGGGTGGTGGAAGTCAGTCCGACCTTCTGTTAGCTTTGATCAGCTGCTCGCTGTTGTGGGTACCGTCTGGGGTGTCTGAAAGGTTGGATGCAATGTCTGCAGTGGAAGGTGTTTCTGCTGCTGTGGGTGGTTATATGATGTCTGTGGGTAGTGGAGTTAGTGGTATCCATCTGTAGAGGATGTGATCAGTACAATTAAGGAGGAGTGTCTGTTCGGTAAATGGTGAGGTAGTGCGTTCAGAGCTGAGGTAGCTGGATGATCAGAAGCGTCATACGAAGTTTGTAGATTGGAGAGGTTTTGGATCGAGTGATACTGAAGTGGTGAAGGGAATGTTTGATAGAATCTACGGAGTTTTGATTGTTGGCACGATTGAACTGAGTGACATGAAGTGAAAAATGACGAGCAGAGGTACGCGTTGTTGAATGCTGCAAAGGGATTGGTGCATGTTGATGAGTTTAAATCTGTATGTTCAGATGGATTTGACCTAACGTCAGCGTCAGGAGTTGATGGCTAGGAAGACCGTGTTGCTCTTCTCAGGGAGGTAGTGGTGATGGCAGATGGGGTGGTGATGGCCGTGACGATGATGGTGATGGCAGCCGTCGGGTTGTTTATTGCGGTGCTGGTGGTGTGGTGGTGCTGCAGGTGTTTACAGTGGTGCTGGCGGCTTTGTTGTTGATCGTGGTGTAAGTGACGGTCGCAGTGCAGCAGTCGGTCTGGGTGTTTCTGGCTGTCTGGCTGGCGCGGAGGTGCCGGTTGGCGCGGTGGTGCCGGTTGGCGCGGCGGTGCCGGTTGACGCGGCGGTGCCGGTTGACGCGGTGGCGCCGGTTGACGCGGTGGCGCCGGTTGACGCGGTGGCGCCGGTTGGCGCGGTGGTGCCGGTTGGCGCGGTGGTGCCGGTTGGCGCGGTGGTGCCGGTTGGCGCGGTGGTGCCGGTTGGCGCGGTGGTGCCGGTTGGCGCGTTGATGACGACTAGCGCTGAGTGCCGGTTGACGCAGAGGGTGGTGGTGCCGTTTGACGCGGTGGTGCCGTTTGACGCGGTGTTGCCGGTTGGCGCGGTGGTGCTGGGAGGTACAGTAGTGCTGGGAGGTACAGTAGTGCAAGGAGGCACAGTAGTGCTAGGAGGCACGGTAGTGCTGGGGTGCGCGGGAGTGCTAGTGGTCGTGGTGTAATGTTGGTGGTGCTGTTGGACGTCGCAGTGAAGTTCCTACTGGTATTTTATCCGGTTTGGGTGGTTCCGATTGTGGTCGTCGGGCTGTTGGTGGCTGCAGTGGAGGTGGTTCGGTGCTTGCTTGAGGGGACAAAAAGTATCATTTAATTTTCAAGTTTAGACATGTAAAAGTAAATTTGCTCACAAACAATATGTATGGCTTGGTTTATTTTGTCAGGGCCTGTGCCTTGGATGATGTTGCTGTGAGTGAGAATTGGGTGACTGCTTCAGTACTGACAGCTCTGTTCACAACCATGGTGTTTGCTTGTTTGTGAGAATTGGGGTTTGTTTTGTCGAATACGGCCTGGATTGTCCGATGTTGCTGCCTCGCACTTGGTTGTTGATGTCTGGGTGCTGGCGGTTTACCATCCTACATCTTTAGACGAGACTTTTAATTCTCAGCACATTCAACTGATGGTAAAGTTTTGTGCTGACTGCGAGGTGGTAGCTTTGGATGATTCCAACCTGGTCTTCTTGGACTGTTTTCTTTCCGTTGGTCTGATACAGTGGGTGACTGAGAGCACTTTTCCTGCATTCCATTTTGGACCTGGTCTTTACATTCGAGTTAGAAAGGGTGGACAGTGTTGAGAAGCTATCTCCGTTTCCTCTGAGTGTGTACACCCAATTGCGTGCGACTATCTTTTGGATGTGGACCTTGGACGGGATGTAAACTTTTATCAAAGAAGAGGATACCTTTGGCATAGGGGAAACTATGATGCCACATAAGGGTCCCTATTTCATATTGATTGGCAGCAGGAATTCATGTACCTATCAGTGACGATGTTTTTTTCCTTGGTGTCCATTCTGACGAGGTTGGTGGATCTGCATGTTCCAATTCGCAATGGGGCTAAGTCTGTACCATGGTCTGTTCACATCACCTCAGCAGTAGATGCACAAGAGATCTCTTGCCTGACAATACTTCAAGCGTGTGAGAGCTTCCTTTGGTAGAGAGGATCCTTGTACTGTGCTGGTGATGCGTATATTCAACTGCGGAGGTAGATGAACAGATCACAACATGGACTGGTACCCATGGCGGATTGGAAAATGCAGATCGACCAACCTCATCAAAATGGACACATGGCAAAAAACAATTGTTGACTGGCGGTATATGAAAACTAGCTGCCAATTAATACGGAACAGGAACCCTGATCTGGCATCATAGCTTCACTCTAGGCTAATAGGTATCCTCTTATGTGAAAAAAGTCAGCATCCCACGCAGGGTCGACAGTCAAAGGAGAGTCGCACACAATAGGGGAGGCATACACCGTGGAGATGAGAGCACCTCAACACTGAATTGCATACATACTCTATCCAACTCGGATGTTTGGAAAAGATCCAAAATGAAACCACCTGCAATTAAAGTGCTCTCAGTCACCCACTGTGTTAAGACCAACGGAAAAAAACACTCCAAAAAAGACCGATCCAATGGGCGTACATTAGAATCCAAAGCATTCTCTAAAGACCAAGCCATGGAGATTGAGTTAAAGTCACCCAAAACGACCACCTCGCGGTCAGCACAAATGGTTAAGATCAGCTGAATGAGCCAAGATTTGCCAGCCTCTTCATGAGATGGAGGACGGTAAATAGCCAGCACCCTGACTTCAACATCCAGCAAATGAAAGGCAACAACATAAGGACAGTCCAGGCTGTGTTCAGCAAAATCTACCTCTCTTCTCACAATCTC
>SDVV010012586.1:0-15411 GCA_016164225.1 Gammarus roeselii | reverse complement strand
AATCAATCAATACTGAGGTAGACTGGTGACAGCGATGAGTAGTATGCAGAAAGGAATCAATTAATACTGAGGTAGACTGGTGACAGCGATGAATAGTATGCAGAGAGAAATCAATCAATACTGAGGTAGACTGGTGACAGCGATGAGTAGTATGCAGAGAGAAATCAATCAATACTGAGGTAGACTGGTGACAGCGATGAGTAGTATGCAGAGAGGAATCAATCAATACTGAGGTAGACTGGTGACAGCGATGAGTAGTATGCGGAGAGAAATCAATCAATACTGAGGTAGACTGGTGACAGCGATGAGTAGTATGCCGAGAGAAATCAATCAATACTGAGGTAGACTGGTGACAGCGATCAGTAGCATGATGACCTCCATTATCCTTCATGTTAGGGACAGCGGCTGTACGTCTGTACATATACATACGTAGGTAATTTCTATCGTGCCTCTATAAGCATTCGTTTATTGAGTGAAATTGTGACAATTTTAAATGATACAGATTTTTCTAATCTGCATTTGGTATCGCGCTTCTGTCACAAAAACCTTACCAAATCAGCTTACTTCAGCTTCTCTCTATTTTTTTCAGGATTTCTCCAAACTGATTCACCTTTAGTTGCTCTCTGTTTCTACCAATCTCTAATCTCTATCGCCACCTCCCCCTCCTCCAGGCCCCACAGGTAACTACGGATCCCAGCGTGCCTGGGGCTCTGCTGGGTGGGGCCTGATGGGTCCGGTGAGCGGCCTCCTTGTGGACTGGTGGTCGGGGCCGTCAGAAGTCAAGGACTACACCCCGGCTTTCTTGCTCGTCTTCCTCTTCATGGGCGCCGACGTGATCCTTTCCGCCAGGCTCAAAGTGAGGCCTGACAGCTGCATCGAGTAGACAGGCATTGACACCGTTGTTAAGCCTATAATTATTTACAATTGTAATATTTATACACAATTTTTCATTTCTTTACGGTGTCTTGCGTTAAAAGAGATCAAACTTGGACAATATTAATGAAAAATGGATAACTAATTTGTTGATATATATCATCCTACTTCGATAGCTGCACCTAAACTTCCTCATTGTGCTGATTTTCCTATTTTATCATCTGCCAGATTCTTCTACAAAATTATACTGTAAGAGTAGCGTAGACTACGAACTACGTGGGAAAATATATGTTCGATAAATAAAGCATTGAATAGGTCATATTCAGCCTTACATGACTCTCCGCCTTACCATCGGTTACTTCCGCTTGAACCAGAGGTGAAACATACCGACTTCTCTATCAGGTCATTTCATTCCTCCCCGTACTGCTGGTTTCTTCCTTTCGCCGTCACATATGCGTTCTTACGCATGATCCACCCTCACCAATCTGAGGGTGTCTTTGGCACGCATGTGATGTGCAGCAATGTCGAGTCAATAGTTTTCTCAACGACGTAAACCTTGCCTTCCTCCAGGCGCAGAAGAGTGTAGCCCCAACCCACTAAGCCTATTTTTTAAATAGGCCTTCACCACTATTTATTTCCAGTGCATCTTTCATCGACAAAATTTAGAATCGAAAATCAAACATGATTGATTTGCATTATTAGAAGTGCCCGACCATGGATAATTTAGATTTATAGAAAGTTGTACTGAGGAATAATGCACTGTGATTTTCAGTAAAATATTACATCCAATATTACATGCGGACCGGCGTCCTATGCATTTTGGATAAGCAGTTCCATAGCCCCAGGCCATATGACTCTCAATTCCTTAGCATTTCATATTACTTGAGAGAAAACTAGTAAAAGGAAGTCACACGTTTCCCCTCTAATGACCGTGGCCTACAACCACCTCAAAACTACCTATATAATAGAGGGGGATATCTAATGGTCAATGCAACAGAAAAAAACGAGTATATTCATTTCCGTCAAATCTTTACCATAGCATTAGTTCAGTTTATCCATTACCAACGGGCGTCGATTGCAGTGCAATCGACTCAACCCTTTACGGCGTCTTCGTTCCGCGAAGGCTGATGAGGGCAGACCTGAGTAGGGAGAAACTGAGTCAGCATCGCAGTTTATTCCTGGAAGTCCTGGAAGTTTGCGATAGAAATATGGCATTCTGATCCGGATGAAATCCCTCTCAAAGTCAAAAATATCAACAGAGAGAAACTTCCCATTTCGACTTGGAGAATTCTATCATTGTACGCTCATTGTTTTTCAGATTCGTGCTGACGATGAGTTGCCTGTAGCTCACTCTTGTGTCGGTAGGACGGAGCAGATGGGTGAAATACCCTTACATCAAAGAATGTTCTTGTCCACGGACCCAAAATACACGAGCACTGATGCCAGTTTTTGCCTCGTCACTCACGTTTGATAACCGCTGGCGGAAATTTTTACCTGTGAGGGGGGCTAGAATTGGTTCAGACCTAACTTCGTGACACACTTCATTCCACCTTTTCTTAGTTTTGTCACGAATCTTATTGTGGCGTAGAGTAACGAAGCCACACTTTTTTTTCACACCAAACCTTGTTGTGTTTGCCTCCCGCCAGGTCCCGAAGCTAGAGGTCAACAGGAGCGTCTGGACAAGCGTGTGGCCGCTACTGCGCCAGCCACGCTTCTTCCTGTTCCTGTTTTTCTCAATACTGAACGGGTGCTTTGATGGTGTGGTCCTCAACTTCCTTTTCGTGTGAGTGTTCATCGTTGATTAGATTAGGGGCCCATCTCCATCGGTGTTCTGACGTCAGCCTAGTGAGCTTACCCGTAGTGTTCAACGTGATCTCTTGTTATTTGATATTCATTGTCCATAGCTGATGCTGACACCGTATACAGGATGTTTTTAAAAATTTAACAATTTAAACGCTCACTTAAATCGTCATCATATGATATTTTTATCTCCGAATTAATCAACTATATTAAAAAAGAGTGGCGTTTAAATGTTTTAATGTATCAAATGACAAACAAATCTTCGAAATAGGACCCATTCAATCGAATGCAGACATGAACCCATCGTATGAAGCTTGCAACTGCACGTCGAATTTTTATATTGGCCCTCATAGTTCACACCTCGGTTCGCTTCACTTCTGTTTTCGGGAAGAGATGGAATCCATTACTCACGAACGCAAGCCAACGACATTTGAATATATGAAGAAGTTGCTTAGCAAATTCGCGACAGAATTGAGCAAGGAAAAAGTTCTACATGCGGCTGCAACTTCATCCGAAGGGTTCAGAGATCTGCGGTCATAAGGATGAGTCCCATGTCGAACATGATTTTTAATTTTGTCATTTGATGCCCTATAAAGTAAAGTGTACTATTTTCAAATCTATTTCATTAATAAATGTCATCTGATGACGATTTCATAGTGTTTAAATTATTATATATTTTAGTAACACCCTGTATTGTTTGCAAGGGAAACAAAATCTGGGCTGCAATGTTCCCAAGTTTGCACATCGATAACCATGAGTTTTTCTGAGTTTTATTTCAACATGATTTTCACTGGCACCATCGCCAAAACCACTAAAGTCAATTTCAGCAGGCCAAGACACGGAAAATACACTTCAAAGACACTGTGGTGACCATTTCCTTGCTCGGAGTAGAGCAGATCGAAAATAGCCAAATCCAAATCAATGGGGCGAGGGCTGGCAGGAGTAGCCCATAGATATGTAAGCTACAAACATAATATCAATTATTTTGTGGAGTTGATTATAAAACATCAAGTTTTCATTCTGCCAGCTCGATTGCCGTTGGCCTCTTAACAACGCCACCGCTCTACCAAATGACCGTTCTCAGCCGGAATGCTGGCAAACAAATTAAATACAATGTTAGCTATGATAATTCGTCCAGAACGGAAAGCGTATCGGCTTAAAAAGCCAAATTATTTTGTAAAGCGCAGTTGGCGACCAGTGAGGCACACGACCGGTAAGCGGTGCACTCAGTGACTCGCAGCGGAAACATGTCATTTCGTATAGTTGAGAGCTGGATATTCAGTTAGGATACATCCCACCGAGACCACCACATGATGACAAAGTCCGCTAGGGGAGCCAATCACTGATGTTCGCGTCCATGTGGTGAAGGTGGGCCAGTCTCGTGTGGCCACTCCGGTGACGGTGGAGGAATATCTCATCGGTCCAGCCTATGCAATTGTTTCGAAGGATTAATAAATTGTTTTTGGGTTCTCATAATGGTTTATCCAGTTAAAGGATTTTGCACGGGAATAGCAATGGTGTTCTTGTTTCTGACGTGTTGCAGAGACGAAGTAATTATTGAGTGAAAAATGTGTTCAAATGCCATTAAATGGGGTTCAAATCATTTTCTAGATGCATCAAGGTATGATTTAACATTAAAAAAGATCCACCTGGCTCACCATAGGCTAGACGAATGTTTTTTTTCCCGCGTCTAAAATTTCGTGGTCGCTTTGTCAATTACCTTATGCTGTGTTCTATTGTTGAAGTTTTGATCCTAGTAAACATTCTTTCGCCCCTGCAGCCTGCAGGAGGACATGGCGGCGGGTAGCGACGACATGCAGAACATCAAATTTCTGCAGGGGATGACACTTTTTGTGCAGTGTGCTACTGAAGTGCCCTGCATGTACCTGTCCCGTGAGTAATGAAGATCTCTGATGAAAAAAAACTGCATCCATATCTTGATACATTTCTTGCAGTATCCATACCTTGTCTCTCCTCTAATCTACAGTATCCATATCTCAAACATTTCAAACTGTTCCATATCAGAACAACCGTTCCTGTTTAGGATGAGGTGCATAGGTTCCCTCTTCCCTTATCCATCCGCTATTGTTTTTGTTTCTCTAGATCGCTTGGTCCGCCGTCTGGGTGCAGACCGCGTCACTACGATGGTGCTGGCTCTGCACGTAATAAGGTTGTTCCTCGTCACCAGCGTGGGTCGCTGGGGCAGCGTCTGGCAGACCGTTGCCGTGGAGATTTTCAACGGTCCCTGCTACGGCTTCGGTTACACCGCCATCGTTGTTTACGCTGGGCAACTTGCCCCCGTAGGAGCCTCCACCACCGTGCAGAGTCTGGCCAATCTCTGCTATGAAAGCATCGGTCAGTTGCTGAGAAATTTTTGTATGGAGGAGATTAAGAATGCGTTCATGGGCGAGTGTCCCGCTAAATTATTTTTTGTTGCAGTGTAGATATAAGAAGCATGGTGATACTGTAAAAATGAGAGAACTATTGCAAAACGGTTCTTGAGATACGACCTTTAGTTGTAGAAGGTTTTTGACGTCACAAACTGCTTTTCTTAAGAAAACGTACAGGGAAACAATTTCCGGCGTCACAAACCGTCGACTTGAAGAGGTGTTGTCTTGAAAACTATTATTTTCATCGTTCTTAAAGTTTTTACTAATTCACTGCGTTGCATATATCAACGTTGTATTAATTTTTAACCATGAACCTTACCTAGATTGGATTTTTTTCATTCATTTGTAGCTTGAGTTCATCTTGACACCAGGGATGCTTGAGCTACTTGAGTACCAGGAACCGTGTAATGAGAGGCTCGTGCCAAGCTTGAGTTTTTTTGTAGGTGAGCACGAGCCAAGCAAGCTGCTCCCTCCCTCCCCGTCCCTACCGTGCTTTAACTATTGAGGATTCAAGGATTTAAAGATTTAAAAGTTATTTAGGTTACCAACAGGTTAAAAAATAACATTAATATCATAATTTACAGATAATATGTAGCAAGACAATATTTGCTATTTCGACGTTCGCTACTAAGGTTAGTGAGTAAATTCACCTCTATACCCCACCAATCAATGAACCTTGATGAAGAAGACCTATTCTCCATTATTCAATACGTCAAGGCGGATAAACACGTTACATTGGACTAATAATTTTCAGGAAAATAAGCCAAGTAAGCAAGGTCCACAGACATTTACTTAATCGTGATACTTTACTGTTTAAACTAAAATTCCACAAAAAACTGATAGAAGGTAATATCTAACATGATTTGGAATATTACGTTTACACACATCTTGTTTGGCATGCGGAAACACACATTCTGAAACTGACTGCTCAGTTAGCTTGATATGTTACGGGCGCACCAAAACAATAGCAGACGAAATAACGTTCAGGCGAGAAACGTAGATGCTCGAAATACATGCTTTCTATCTCGAAGAGAATCATGACAGAACTTCGTATCGTCCATCAATGTGAACACACCCATGTCTAAAGTGAGGTTCCCCATACGAAACACGACAGGAAAGTACTGTTCTTATCCCCCTTCAACCCTAAGAACGAGGGGAATGACCCACACCGATCCGCAATAAGTCTCTGAACTCTTTGCAACACACTACTCCACCGTCAGCTCGGATTCTGGGTACAGCCCGGTTTTCTGTAACACAAAGCGTACTGCAGAAAAAATGACCTGGATTTTTCCATAAATCCTCTTATACTCTACAATGAACCTATCACAGTACGCGAAATCCTTGGTACAATTCGCACCTCCAACCCCTCTACTCCTGGTGAAGATCGAATCTCCTACGAGATGCTCCGGCACCTACATCCCTTTGCACTCTCTTAGTTGTGTCTTATTTACAACATAATCTGGTCTACCCACACCTATCCCGATCGGTGGAGGGAGGCAGTTGTTCTGTTTTTTTCCCTTAAACCTGGCAAGCCTGCCGATTAATTCCCCAGCTACCGCAATATAGCCATCACCTCGTGTGTAGCGAAGGTTCTGGAGAAGAATGTGAATGTCCGCAAACCCGACACCTAGAAGCAAACTCACTCCTCTCCTTATTACAATTCGGATTTCGAAAGATGCTATCAGCGCAAGACGCATTATTGCGCGTTGTGACTGATATCCACGGTGCTGTGGACCGCAAGCAACTCACAGTTTGCGTTTTCTTTGAACTTAAGAAGGCATATGAAACAAACTGGTGCTATGGCATCCTCCGAGAGATCCACCGGATGGGACTCCGGGGTCACTTGGCATTTTTAATCCGGACCTTCCTTCGGCGGAGAGTGTTCAGGGCCAAAATCGGCAATCACCTTTCGGACATAAAAACCCAAGATGAGGTGGTCCCTCTAGGTAGCATCCTTTCGTGCACTCTATCCGCGATTTCTATTAATGAGATCACGGGGGTGATCCCTCCGTCCGTGAGTGGTTCACTGCACGTTGATGACTTTATGATGTACGCATGGGCGCCAGTTGTGTCCCAACTCCAACTTCAATTACAGAGTGCAATTGTCCAGGTGGTGGCCTGGACAGAATCTCAAGGCTTTACGATATGTAAAACAAAACATGTGCACTTTTTATCCATCTGCCTCGCACACACACGGAACCAGACCTCAGACTCTATGGAAAAATAATTCCTTTCCTACCTACAGTCCGCTTTCTAGGACTAATATTCGACCAGAAACCAACCTGGAAGTATCACGTGCAGCAGCTTAAGATAGACTGCTTACAGCGATTTGTCATTCTTCGGATCGCATTGCACTTCACCTGGGGTGCAGACAGAACAATATAATTACGCCTTTACAGCGCTATCATCTGGTCCAAACTGGACTATGGAAGCGTGGTCTATGGCTCCGCGAAACCAAATATTCTCATAACAATGGAACCAGTTTACAATGCCGCTCTTCGCGCTTGTACTGGAGTTTTCCGCTCCTCCCCTATTGTCAGCCTTCTTTGTGAAACTGGTGAGCCTACTAGTCTTGCCCTGTGACGAAAACAATTTGACCTCCAATTCTATTGCTATGTTCTCGCGCGCCCCACCTCCCCTACATGTACCACAATCCGACGGCACCACCCCAATCTGGCTCCTCTTTCAAACTTCTCACAGCGCATTGAGCCCCTCACATAACATGGTGACCCTCTTTCGCGAGACGCTGTTCCCATCTGGCTTATACCAGGAAATATGCTCTGCCCTCACTATTTTACTGGCCGAAAGGCAGATGTTGCACCCCAAAATCTTCGAGCTATGCTTATGGCCCATGCGGAGACTCATCACGCTGGTAGCTTGCATATCTTCACTGATGGATCAAAAGACGACGATGCTGTGAGCTGTGCAGCGGTTCTCCTCGGGCGCGTCGTCATTAGAAGATTCCCTTCATCAGCGTCAGTTTTCACTGCAGAACTCACGGCAATTGCCGATGCCCACTTGGCGGCCGATACTAGTCAAGATGCCAATATCTCAGTCTTTAGTGATTCACTCAGTGCGCTTCAAACCCTGGAGATCTTCAACAATTGCCACCCTGAAGTTTCAGCAACCTTGCGCTGGCTTGTGCGATTGTCCTCCAGAAACAAGAACGTTCGTTTGTGCTGTGTTCCGGGCCATTGGGGGTGGTGGGCAATGAGCGTACGGACGAAGCGGCGCGAAGAGTTGCAGCGGCGCCTCACCCAGCAAAACAGCATCCAGATAAAGACTTCTACCCAGCGATTAAAAAAGCTGTGCGAAATAAATGGAACATGGGATGGTCTGATGTTCCTATGAGGAATAAACTGCGTACTATTAAAGACAAACCCACACCCTGGGTTTCTTCAAGCAACGGATTTTGATAAACTGAGATAACTCTATACCGATTGAGAATTAGACATAGCAGACTAACACACAGACACCTAATGGAGGCGTCGTCACCACCATACTGCATGGACTGTTTAGTCCCTCCTACAACAGTCCATGTCTTGGCAGAGTGCCCCACCTGGACGGGCTGTCAAAGCAGATACTTCCCCAGGAGCCGGTTCCTGGACCTTCCTAATGCATTCCGCCTATTGCTTACTGAGTTCTCTCAGAGGCAATTCAGAGCGGAACCACTTCTCAGCTACCTTCGAGAAACTATCCGCTTAGCTGAAATCTGATCTGTTGTCGAATGATCATTCTTAATCCTACTTACCGATAGACTCCTCCACCGTTTTATCTGCTCACCTAGAGTAGGACACATTTGTGACCTCTCCCTATAAACAGAAGTGACCTAAGCATACCGTGAGTCGAAGCAATCTCGGAGACTGACGATGACTTAATGCAGCACTGGCTGCTGATTTGACGTTCGGTGTCAGAAGGACATTGACTCCAGTGCACTAGAAGGCCTTGACACTCTAATCTAATCTAGCATGATATGTTACATTTGCACAGGAAAAAAACATTTAAATGATTCACAAAAGACGGTTCTGATAGTTGATCAGGTTTCCACATGAACGAAAAAAATAGGAAATTTGATTAAATGAACAAGAAAAAGTTAATTGAATGCATCTTTAGAATGTCACAGTTAAATAACAAAGAGTTACATGGTAAATAATACAGAGGAAGTAAATTAATATACAAAATTTCTGCACCTGCATGTTCCAATAGGTATAGTTTTAGGTCACGTTTGAAGGTACCTGTACTGCCACTAGTCTTTATATCTATGTCCGTTTTGTTACAAAGATTTAACATACGGTACTTTCTCATGAAAAAATCGTTCTCAGTGTAACTGAATTGATTCAAAGCTTTGTAAACACACTGCAGCGGATAAGTAATGTTGTGACTCAGTTGAAGAATATACCATCGTTAAAAGAGAGGCAACGTGTGGTCACGTCTATAGCATGTGACTGTTCTTCTTTAACTACGAACGAAAGATCTTAGGTTTGTTTTGTAGGTTGAAGCATGCACGTTTATACAGCAAGTCAAAAAGGGATGAATAAGACTTGTATAATTTTTTCCCCAGAACTTGTCAAACAATTTCGAATTTTTGTTGAGGAAGCCACACGATTTGGATAATTTCCCGGCCACATAACAGACGTGATTTTTCTAGTTAAATCTCTGGTCTGCTATTGCATCGTGAAACTTAGTTTCTGCTACATATGCTACTGTTTGACCTTTTAATTAGACCTGTGTGAAGGAAATAGATATTTTTATCCTGGAAATTATCATGACCGGCGTCTTGTCGACTTTAAACGTCAACGTATTTGATGTGAACCTGTTTCATCTGCAAAATGGACAATGCCTAACCTGTCGCTAGTTTTTACAAAGTAATTAAAATAAATAGGAAAGAGCAAAGGCCCAAAGTTCGACCCCAGCGGTACTCCTATATTTAACGTACCACAGATGATGATTGTTTATTCTAACTAACTAGTTTTTTGCTATTAAGAAGATAATTTTTAATACAACTCTTGGTAATGGAAACTCCATACTGATGTAATTTCGCTGCCAAAATCTCATGGTTCACGCAATCGAAGGTTTTGCTGAGGCCCATAAAAGTCTACGTAACTATTGAAAGCTTTTGAAATTGTTTGTGGACCGGTGATGAGTCTATCATCAATAATAATTTAATGCGAAAAACTCTGTACATTTTCCACATAATGATTTTCCACATAATGATTTTTCATTTATTGCTATTTCCTTCAGAGGGCTCAATCAGATTTTGAATATAATTTTCACGTGCAATTATTGTCAGTTTAGTGTAAGCATTCTTGTAATAATTATATTCATCTCTATGCGTAATGGGATACCTTTTGTATCTACGGAACAATCTGTCCTTTTTTTGTGTGACTAGTAAACCCGGTGTCATCCACGGATTCTTAGCTTGTTAGTGGCAGAGCTCTTCTGTTATAAGCGAGAAATGCACCTCGAACAGCTCAATTACTATGCCTTGGAACTCAATATAAGCATCATTTGAGGTAACTGTGGATATTATTCCATTCAAGTCTAAGCTCTCAGCGCCTCCTTACAATTTTGAATGTTACGGTCATTACTGGTGGAGAGAGCGCTGATGGATTTCTGCTGATCTCGAGGAGAGAGGTTGGGAGGCTGTTGAATGTGCGAAAGTTGAAAGGGGAGGGTGGAGGAGTGTCTGACCATCTGCTGGTGGAAAGAAGATGAAGAGTGGAGCATAGGTGGAAGGGGAACAAAAGAGTGGGAGGAGGAAGAGAGTTTGTGAAGGTGAGTGAGATGAATGTGAAATGCAGAACGAAGGAGTTCCAGCATGCGTCGAGGGAAAAATGTGACAACGTGAGAGGGCAGGACCTGCACGATGCGGAGGAAGAGTGAGAGACGCTCAGAGATGCTCTGTTGAGATGTTCAAAAAAGGTGTGTGTGGTGCAACGTGTGGGCAGGTGCCGACGGAGGGGCTGCGAGCGGTGACACGAGGAGGTCAAACTGGCAGTGGCGCAAAAAAAAAAAACATTTGAGCAGTGGTTGCAAGCGAGGTCTGTAGTGGCCTATGACAACTATAAAGAGAAAATGAAAGAGGTAAAGCGAGTAGTGAGGAGAGCCAAATGGGACGCTGATGCCAGGTGGGGCAGACGGTTGTGCCAGACTTTTGAGGAGAACAAAAAGATGTTCTGGAAAGAGGTTAAGAGGGTGAGAAAGAGAGAGACCGGAAAGAAGGAGGCGCAGAAAGATGACAACGGCCAGTTGTTGACAGAAAATGATGTTGTACGGAATAGGTGGGCCGAGTATTTTGATGAGTTGTTGAATGTCGAGGATGACAGAGAGGTTGGCATTTTTACTGTGGGTGGTGGTGCACGGATGCCGGTTTTTGGAGAGAGACTTGTTACGGACATTACTAGGGAAGAGGTGCAGGATGCGATAGAGGTGACGAAAGCAGGGAAAGCCCCCGGTTTGGATGGTGTTGTGACCAATGGCCTGAAAAGGGGTGGAGTAACGATTGTCGAATGGCTGTTGATGCTGCCGAATCTGTGTTTCGTAGCGGTCGTGGTGCCGCTCGAGGGGCGCAGTACTTGCATTGTTTCGATGTACAAGAACAAAGGAGATAAACGTGAGTGCTGCAAATTGGGAGGTATCAGTTTATTATGTGTGATCGGAAAGTTGTACGGGCGAGTGCTGATCAAAAAGATTACAGATTGTACGGATAGCGCAATTGGTGAGGAACAGTGTGGCTTTAGGAATGGTAGAAGGTGTGCCGATCAGATTTTGCAGCAAGACGAGTCTGAGAGAAGTGCCTTGCCAAGGAAAAGGACTTGTTCTGGGTCTTCGTGGATTTGGAATACGCCTACGACAGGGTTGGCAGGGAAGCGCTGTTGAAGGTGTTGCGTTTGTATAGATTGGACGAAAATCTATTGAAAGCACTTCAGAGTTTCAATATTGACAGCAGAGCATGTGTCAGAGTGAGGAGCAAGGTGAGTGATTGGTTTACAGTGAAAGTGGGTCAGAGACAAGGCTGCGTTATGTCTCCCTGGCTGTTCAATCTCTACATAGATTGAGTGGTCAGGGAGGTGAACACGAGTGTATTGGATGGTGGCTTGGAACTGTTGCAAACGAATGGATGGAGTTGGCAGTTGCGCCAATTACTGGTTGCGGATGATACGGCACTGGTGGCAAATTCAGAGGAGAAGCTATGTATGCTAGTGTCGGAGTTTGGTTGAGTGTGTGAGAGGAGGAAGCTTCGAGTGAACGTGGATAAAAGTAAAGTAATGAGATGCTCGAGGAATGTCGATGCGAGCGGAATTACTGTCCTCTTGAATGGAGAGGTATTGGAGGAAGCTCAGTGTTGTAAGTATCTGGGCTTCCATGTGGAGAAGACAGAACTAGTGGAAACTGGAGTGAAGTCGCGAGTGAATGAAAGGTGTAAAGTGTTGGGTGCACTGAAGAGTGCAATGAGTTGTAGGACGTTGGGGATGGAAGCAAAGAGAGGGTTGTATGCGGGTGTAGTTGTCCCAACTGTGCTCTACGGGGCTGAGACTTGGGGGTGAGAGCAGAAGAGAGAACATGGTTAAATGTTTACGAGATGAAATGTTTGAGGAGTATGGCTGGAGTTACGCTGAGAGACATGATCAATAACCACGTGGTGCGACTCGTGCGAGCTAGAACAAGGATGGCGAAGAAGTTGGGGGGCAGAGTTGATTCGCGTGTTCTGAGATGGTTCGGACACATAGAGAGGATAGATGAAGACAGATTGGTGAAGAGGGTGTTTAAGGCAAAGGCGAGTGGACGTAGGTCTAAAGGGAGACCAAAGTTTGGGTGGATGGATGTGTGAAGCATGCGTTAAGAAGGAAAGAATCGAGTGTGGAAGTAGCAAGAGAGCGTGCACGGAATAGGCATGAGTGAAGAATGATTGTGAATGGATGTTTTTTGACGCTGCCTTGATGAGCTTTCCCGCCTTTGGCCTCTCATTGAGATACGGGATGGTCGTGGGCAGACGGGGGACCCGGTCATCCTGACGTGGCAGGGGTAAACCTGTCAGACAATCGGGCCCTGTTGCCGACATTGACCTCGAACCGCACTCATGACCCGGAGGGAGTGTTGCCGGGTCTCCCAGCCGGACCCTTTAGCGCTATAGAGCTACGTTGTGTGAGTGTATGAGAGGAGGATAAAGTAAGCCCTGTCGTCGGCCACCCACCATTCTGGGGTTTCGGCCTAGTGTCTGTATCTGTACATGGGTTATTACAATAAGTTACAAAATTGTAAGAATTCGGCTTATGGTTTAAAGATCATCAATACAGTCCTTACTAATAGCAAGATCAGACAGAACGAAGTCGTTCGAGTCTACACGAGTCACAACTCTTGTTCCTCTTACTCATGTATTCTGATATCTGCTCTTAACTCTTGTGGAACTCAGTCCGATGTTTCCGCCTTCTTGACTGTGGCGTTGCAGACCAGACCATTCATTAACCTTTTTACGTTACACAGTTCTCCCACTGACCTGTTTTCTCTAAACAATGTGAAGCCGGCCAGTGTACAAATTAGACGCAAAAACAACAAATGGGTAACATTACACCGTGTGCATTTTTGCTTGTCATAATATGTCATGTTTCTAACCGTGGTCCAGGGTACGCCGTATGCTCGCTGCTGTCGGGCCTCGTCGTGCAGCATCTGGGCAGTGTGCAGCTCTTCTCCATCTGGGGAACAGTGGCTATCGTCACTACCGTCTTCCATATGATTTACGTTAAATGTGTGCCTCCCATAAAACGTAAGTCAACGGATCGCTATTATAATTATATTTTTGTGTGCTGAATCCACATTTTGTTTGCAAGTTAATGCCAAAGCCCATGTAAGGGTATTTCTAAGCTAGCCGTAGGTGGCAGCCGCTCCTTTTATTTTCATTTACAGAGGCTATATAACAACAGCATTTTATTAATGTTCCTGTTCTTCATGCAGAAGAGCTTATCAACCCTCAATTAAGGAAGCGAGGAGAAGAGACAGATGGGACCGTGGAGGAACAGCTCTACCTCAGTGCAGGTGTAGAGAGTGGCTATGGGTACCGTGATCCTGTTAGTACTAAGGACGCTAAGCAGCCACACCTCCTGCAGGAGAGGGCACGCAAAACAGAGGAACTCGAAGACAACGAGCACGTCCTTGTCGATTCTCCCGAATCAGATGTCAATGTACCTCCACTAACTAGATCTCTGGAACTGGCTGCTGGAGTCAACGGTGGGGAGACTATTTTGGCATCAGACGTAGAAGAAAATGGTGTCATAAATGACACAAATAAAAAAGTAACAGTGAAGATGGCGTGTGAGTGCGGGAAAGTATCGGGAGCAGCTTCAAACGTTGCAGGTGGAGACTGTCCCCATTGTTTGGGGGAAACGACGAACTTCCTCAACGGAGCCGCAGGAGGAGAGTGGAACGGGGGTGGAGGAGTGCCGGGGGAGAGGCAGCGTGTAGGCAAATGCCGAGAGGACGTCAAAGAAGCTCGTCCCACGAATTATTTATACGTCTCCAATGTGTGAATAACGTGCTGACTAGCGAAGTTTGAAGTAACCAACAAAAAGTAACTAGTATAAGACGTTCTTCTTATGATTAGTTGTTTTTCGTCAGAATAGTTCTTAAGAGGTTTATAAAATGAGCGATGTAACAGTGTATGGAATACCGAAGTTAATAATTTCTGAAGAAAAGTGCTTCGCAATGCAGCGACAAGGTAATGCATTTGACTTCATCAAAAAACAAACCGTAGTAGCCTCATACCAGTTTGGATGCTGTACTCCATCAGCATTAAACGTCCGGCCACTCGCGTCATGCTTGCCTCTAAATTTCTGCACTCTTTCCGGACTTAAATGACTCACTTGTGATATTTAAATTGGAATTAACATTGTCCATATCCTTGTATTGAAAAAAAACTCTATAATTTGACTTAATATAGAGTCTGAGCGACTAATGACCGATTATTTCTTTGTTCATAGTGTTATCATTGTAAGGAAAAAAATGTGATATAACTGTCCGACGATTTCGTCGAAAAAACACCTTACCAGCCATAGCGGTACGCGCCATGCCAGAAGTCGCAAGATATCACAATCTTTAAACGTCATCTTACCAGCTTAAGCCCCCCCCCTAGGCATCTGTTAGGTTCACGGGCCGCACGGAGTCACGGCCCAACCGGGGAGGGTGAACACCCTTATTTCCCTTCAGACTCCCCTCTTCTTCACCCTTTACTATCTCTTATTTTCTCCCCTATCCTGATTTGCTTGACTTTTTATTTACCTCATTTGCATCTTATGTTTAGTTCAAATTACCTTAAACTTGTCTCAGACTCCTTCTTAACAACTCTCCTAATAGT
>SDVV010012585.1:0-15411 GCA_016164225.1 Gammarus roeselii | reverse complement strand
TGCCATCATGCTCAAGTCCGAATCCGCACTTAGAGAAGGCGGATTTAAAAGTAACAATAAGTTGCATTATTTAAACTTCAAGTCTGACGCAGTAACCCAAAATTATATAATAGCATAGATATCAAATTTATCCAAATTTGATATAAAACTCAATGTAACATGCCTGGGTATACTGTTATTTTCTAGATCAACGTTGATGGAAATGGCGAGATCGTTAGAGTTAGCTGTAACGTACACTGGGCACTCTAATCTAATGCAAATTCTCATCATAAGGCGATCAAGACCTAAACCACTCGGCTAAAATACCTACAAATGAACGTGCTCTTTTGAACGTACGACGTTTGATCGGTCACAACTCAAAATAATCGTCAAACAGCACAAAAAAAAATCTGTTACTTTGCGAACGAAAGTTTACATTGAAATAGAATAGAATTTTTGATCAGTTGCTCATTGTTGTAACATTGCATAAATTTTAATGACAAGTATCTTAATTGATACATCAAGCCATGAGATTATTTCGGGATAGTTCAAACAAAAAACTTAACATATGCAAGAAAAAAGTATTCGAGCAATGTTGCAATCCTAGGACTGAACCCTTAACATGTATTCTCATGTTTCACATGTTTTTGGACGATATTTAAATTAAGGCAAAATCGACGGCATTTTTGAAACTCCATTCTACGAAGCAAACTTCATACCATGACAGCATTTATTTAATTAGGTACGTAATACACTGTCTTTATATATATATAAACATAAAAAAAATATATATATGTATGTAAATGGCTGCTGTTCAATACTAATATGGTGAAATATCCGCACCACATCCGCGTGATTGTCACATTTAATATTCGTATCCAAGAATGCCAACTTTTCGATCACCGTTTTCACATCCGCATCTGTGCATGTCCAACATCTGACACCAACACTAGACTATGAAAGAACATTACAAACAAGCACTTATCAAGGGAACAAGATCCCCTCTCGCAGCCAAGGTAATTGAAGAGAATAAAGGCCAGGAGTCCTTACCAGCATTCAATTACCAATTTACATTGCTCAAAACCACTGATATTCTTGGATTTTAATTGGTTTTCATCAGGGACGAAATTGACGGTATATGGCTCAAAGTTCCAAAGAAAATGTTTCGAGAGGAAGATTAATAACGTATTGCTCCTCGATCGGCATGCAACCTTTTATTGATAACCTTGATGAAGCAGTTATCTTCGTATGTATGCGCGTCGCTTTCTTCCGCTTGAATATCTTGTGCAGAGTGGCATAATCCTCAATGAGAAGCAACAATCCCCCACACCCGTGCGGGGCCTGGTTGAGACGACCAGCGTCCAAAATCATGGACACAATCACGGCCACAATCACGGCCACATTCGATAGTCTTCGCAAAATGGGAATTCCCCTTGAAATTCGAAACATGAATGGGAATGGGGGTGCAGGGGACAGGAGGAGAAGGACAGGGGGAACACTTAAATTTATAAGCGATGACTAGTGCGAACGAAACAAATCAAACGTATATGGGACAGAACATGATGATAGATGGTGAAATAATCCATCAATCAAGGAAGTGTGTAAACTGGAACCTACTACCAGCCGACAAGACCACAGTATTGTAATCTAACCAATATACTCTATTGACGGATACTCTGTCAATGTGTCCATTGCGTCACGTTTGATAAAATATAAAGTTAGCAACGGTTGAAATGCATTCTCACAAGGAAATGGAAATGGTTTCAATGTTTTTTTTTTTCTACACAAATTGGCTCGCGTACACATGCATGAACAAAAACCTCATCGGATGAAAATAAATAAAGTATGGTGAGCAGAGTAGACCTACAAATAAATGAACGAGCTCTTCAGTCAGGCATTGCAGAACCGGACAATATGACTGGGTAACTAGAAACAAAACAATATCCATCAAGCGCTTTGCAAACCAGAAACTAAAATGTTAAATTAACAATAATTTAACGACAAAGTTCTGCTCTTTGAGATCAAATTGTAATGGAATTCAATTTACATACAACGTGGAGCTGCTCTACAGAATAATTTTCGGAACCTGATCCAGAATTTTTGATAGGGTTCCGATGCCGAAATGGGAAATTATATGATTTTGGGATCATAGACTCTAGGTGTCTGAACGATTGGTTACTGCTTTGATTTGGTTTGTATATTGGGTAGAGAGGACTATTTATTCACATATGATAACAAAAGACTACTCACCAAGAAACGCTTCACTGATGAATGAGATTAACGTGGGTGGGAGAGGGTTCACAACTTTGACGCAACGGGGATAAATCAGATAAAGCTGTCGGGCCCTGCTGCAGACACTTCTGACTTCACTCTCGACCCAAAATGTGTTGTGAGATTTTAGCCAGATCAATTAGCACCAAAGGGCCAACTTTAGACATGTGTGTGAGTACATGAAACAAGTGTGAGGTGCGTGATACTGTTGGTCACATGTGTGAGTGCATGAAACAAGTGTGAGGTGTGTTCTACTGTCGGTCACATTTTTACTGTGGGATTAGGCCTCGCGTCTCTCTGTACGCAAATACGGGTTTTAACACATAATGTGGATGTTCCATGTATTTTATAGCAGCCACAATCCATACTAGATGTATGAGTTCATGGGGAAGTATGTTAACTAATGGGGTAAATTACTCACCCACTGTCAAAGTACAGCATAAGTTAATAGGCTGCCAATGAGTATGAATCCATGGAATTATATTAAAGGACAATCTTGATTGCCTTTGGAGGCTGCAAGTCATGGTCACTCAGAGTTACCTCGATCGTAGGTATTGAGCAGTTTCACAGTCAATGCAGCATCAAAACGTGTTCTTGTCTGTACATGTCTGTACATGTCTGTACATGTCTGTACATGTCTGTACATGTCTGTACATGTCTGTACATGTCTGTACATGTCTGTACATGTCTGTACATGTCTGTACATGTCTGTACATGTCTGTACATGTCTGTACATGTATGTACATGTCTGTACATGTCTGTACATGTCTGTACATGTCTGAAACACAACCATCGTATTGTCGTGTTCAGATGGAGCCACACACGCCAAGTTACACCCGTGGAGTGAGACTTGAAACACATTATTTCTACATCTGTGTATTTTGCGAGGGAAATACGCACTGGTATTATTACACGCTGATTTAATAATACGCCTTTGATAGGGAACTAACCCAGTTGCGGTGTCACTATAAGATACTATATTATAAAGTACAAAAAAGCCGACAGTAAAATAGATTGCTTTAATGTACGTAATTTGGGGCATACTGCTTGCAATAATTATCGACAGCTCTTATGAGTACGGGAGGCATGTTGCATCAAGCATGTTGCATCAAGCATGTTGTATCAGCATTTCGAAAACAAACTTTGTGATGTGTTGCTCGGACAAAAAATATATAATAGGATAATACGGTAAAATAAATTCGTCACGAGTTTTTTTTCCATGAACATAAGTTAAAGACAGCACTTTCAATGTCACCTTTCGTAAATGCCGACCATCATGACCACGGTTCTTGATCATTGGTTCTACCCTGCTATTTTAATAGTTTAATAGTTTGCCAAGTACTTGTAACAAGCAGAGAGCGAAGAAATCCGATCGTTAAACAAAGATCACAAAATGGTACATGTTCGAATGATAAATATTGGAAAAATATTTCACATTGAATAGACTTGAATAACAAGATTCCGGAGCGTATGCAATAGTATTTGTTTTGCAGAAGGCGAAAGAATCAATTGAAGATGAAATGACATTTAACTGTCATTTCGAACTATAAATGGACATAATCGAACTATAAATGGACAGCATTGAAAATTGCATACCTGGAAATAACAAAATAAATGGAAAAAAGTGGACTTTACATGTTTTGATGCACAATATGATATGAATTACATTCTGGTTCGAAATGGAACCCATTCTAACGAGCGCAGATGTGAACCCTTCGGATAATGCCTGCAACTGCTCGTCGATAATGCCTGCAACTGCTCGTCGATAATGCCTGCAACTGCGCGTCGATAATGCCTGCAACTGCGCGTCGATAATGCCTGCAACTGCTCGTCGATAATGCCTGCAACTGCTCGTCGATAATGCCTGCAACTGCGCGTCGATAATGCCTGCAACTGCACGTCGATAATGCCTGCAACTGCTCGTCGATAATGCCTGCAACTGCTCGTCGATAATGCCAGCAACTGCACGTCTATAATGCCTGCAACTGCACGTCGATAATGCCTGCAAATGCACGTCGATAATGCCTGCAACTGCACGTCGTTAATGCCTGCAACTGCTCGTCGATAATGCCTGCAACTGCACGTCAACAATGCCTGCAACTGCACGTCGATAATGCCTGCAACTGCACGTCGATAATGCCTGCAACTGCTCGTCGATAATGCCTGCAACTGCACGTCGATAATGCCTGCAACTGCACGGCGATAATGCCTACAACCGCACGTCGAACTTTTTCTGTCGCCATTTTGCTCACCAGTTTCTTCAGATATTCAATTGTAGTTGGCTTGCGTTCGTGGACGATGGATTCCATCTCTCTCCTAAACCAGCAGTCTAGCTGGCTAAGCAGTCTAGCGGGCTGAGGTCTGGGATATGAGCGGGCCAATACTGATTCGTTCGGCGACTGATATTCGCTCCCGAAATTTGTCCGATAAGAATACGAGACAATCGGAGCTGGGAATAGGAAGACCACCCTGTTGATTGTAGGGTTCCTCCAACCTAACAGCTGGTAAGAATTTTTTTTTAGAAAAGTTGAGGTACTTATCGGAACCATCTCTAGCCCGCTACCGTCCACGATTTCTACTCTTGCCATTACTGTTTTCCTGCACATCAGCAGGTATCGCCTTGCATGGTGCAAGGACATACTTTTTCTCACCATTTTCACAGGTGCTGAATATATATTTTTGAGATGCTAGAATTTGTACTTATAGTTTGCTCTTCCAACGATTCTGAACAAGATGCATAAATTCTTTCTGACAGCTGTTGGCGAGACCACAGCAAAGGTCTTCGGTGAACATTTTGGTTCTAATTGGGTTCTGTTTTGCGACTTTTTTAATAGGGCGCTAATTACTCATTCCCTTAAATACTGCTAAATATGTACAAAAGTTCAGATTGCGGATACCATTGCACACAAAAAATCAATATTAATATTTTTTAGTTGAGTAAATCCATCTAGCATTCGGCAAACACTTTATAAACACCCTGTACCATAGCAGAATCCTGCCATTGGGCGTAATGGCTGTGATAGCCCTAGGGAGCCCAATTAAGCGCGGCGGGATCGCATGTGTAAAATAAAAATACAGCGACATTCATTCAATTTTCCTTTCATCTTCACTACAAATTCAGCGGCCGAGAGTGGCTTGATGGGATCGTATATTCACGTGCAGAGCAAGGCGACAGAAAATATACGTAAAACATTGTGGGTTATAACAGCGGCTAGGAAAATGCTAGAATATGCATGCGCAGGAGTAACAGTTGATTAGATTTTGATGCCAATTATATAGCCTAAGGAGCTCACGGGATGCCAGGGCCAGCAACAGATGAATCATAAGTAGCAATTACAAAATGGAGCTAAATTTTGATTTTAATCGACTTATAAACTATTATTTCGTCACCACCACTCCCGAACTCTCCCCTGATCCTAACGGCTGGGGCCAGTTTTGTCATGCAGGAAACGGAATTCTGCGTGCCTCGCCCGTGTTCCAGATTCCTGCCTGGAGGCTGATGAAGGTCATATGTATAGCCCGAGCGCTTTAAAAGCACGCGTGGCCGCTATCCAGCACTCGGATATTTACCAACGGCCAACATAGCGCGTGATGAGAAGGACTAACAGTCAACATAACGAGTGATGAGAAGGTCTAACACCCAACATGACGAGTGATGAGAAGGTCTAACACCCAACATGGCGAGTGATGAGAAGGTCTAACAGCCAACATGGCGAGTGTTGAGAAGGTCTAACAGCCAACATGGCGATTGATGAGAAGGTCTGACAGCCAACATGGCGAGTGATGAAAAGGTCTAACAGCCAACATTGCGAGTGATGAGAAGGTCTAACAGCCAACATGGCGAGTGATGAGAAGGTCTAACAGCCAGCATGGCGAGTGGTGAGAAGGTCTAACAGCCAACATGGCGAGTGATGAGAAGGTCTAACAGCCAACAAGACGAGTGATGAGAAGGTCTAACTCGATACAAACAGAATCAATTCTAAGGAGATAATCTTCAAAGGGGAAAAATATTTTCGCTTCAAACAAAGTTTGCGATGGATTATTGTAAGTCATGTTTTGAAATTGGACGTCTGCGTTACGTAACTTCGGTGCAAGAAGGAGTTTGCCCTGAATGATCAAACTCAGACTTTTTTTAAGGGATGGTGAGCGAAAGTACGCTTATGGATCCGATGATGAATTATGCATTTAATGATGAATTATGCATTTGATTATGAATTATGCATTTCATGATGAAATGTGCATTTGATGCTGTTAAGAAATGATGATGAATTATGCACTTGATGCTGTTAAGACATGAATCTTTGAGTTCAATAAACCTGGGCTACATGCAAGAGGAGGTCTATCAAAACACCTTCCTTGGAAGACAGAAGCTATTGGGTGTGTTTTGAAACCTGAAAGTCAGTACCAAACGATATTCTTCAACGGTAATAGACTTCAATATCAAGGATGTAAATAACAGCAACAGAATCAGCCAAGATCTTGTCACTCTCTACAACTAAACCAAGTCAGCTTGCAATCAAATGATTAGGATCCAACTTTGAACATCGTCAGCAACCGAGTCCTAACAACAAATAGCAAAAACAACAGAACGCTAACTCTAACAAGTCTCGCAGCAGCAACAACAGTAACAAGACAAACGGCAACCGAACTAAAATTGGTAACAATAAACAACTTCTATATGAGTTTCCAATGCAACAACTTACAATTCAAAATCAGAACATCAATAATCAACAATAGCAGACAAATGCATCATAAGTGGATCATCAGGAGCGAATGTCAGCGGTCGTTGACGAAGAAGCAAACAGCATTAACCGCGCCTCTACACCTACTGTGTCGTCGCGTCTGAGGTCAAACGATGGTGTTTAAATGTAGCTAGTAGCAAACGAGCCAGCATTGCGTGCCTCTTCAACAGAGAGCCGCCGACGCCCAGTGGATTCCTTTACCGGCGATAGAGGAGATGAAGAAAAGAGCGACAACAATTACTCTGAGCGGACATCACTAGCCCGGCTGATCAGTGAGGACCTCCAAAACTTCTCTATCAACATCTCAAAACTCTAGATGGAGGAACAAGTGGACGCGTTAATTTCTTTGATTGTGCTATGCATTATATCGGAAATAACATAAACAGGGTCCCTCACGAAATTGATCTAGATTTGCAAATTAGACTAATTATTCTGTATTATAGAGATAAATTGGAAGTCATAAAATCTCCTAGTCCTGACCAAGTTCGTCCCAGTTCTAAAAAGAGAAGAGAGATGGAATCACCGAACATTTATCAAACATTTCCACCCAATCTCTCACAAATGGCACCTGCCCCTCTAAATGGGAAGAGGCCAATGTTAACCCAATTATTAAAAAAGGGACATTAAGTGTCCCGGCAATTACCGTCCAATTAGTCCCTCCTCAGTCGTTGTCAAATTGATGGAAAGTTGTTGAAGGATAAAATTACAGAATTCTTTGAATCAAACAAATTGATTGGCGACTGTCAGCATGGCTGTAGACACAACTGCTCCTGCCTTCCAAACCTGCTACTTTTCTCAAGAATATAATAGAAATCAACGACACAAAATCTCCAATCGATATCATTTACCTTGACTTTCGAAAGGCCTTTGATAAAATCCCCACAAACGCCTAGTTAGTAAATTGCTCAGCATCGGTATTCGAGGGGAGCTTAACAACAAAGCTGGCTTACGGACAGACGGCAGCGAGTTGTACTGAACGGAGCTTCCTCCCCTGGGGTAATGTTACAAGCGGCGTACCTCAAGGATCCGTGTTACGTCCAGTTCTCTTTATTATATTCATCAACGGTCCCGATAGCAACGTACTCTTAAACATTGGCAAGTTTGAAGAGTATTCAAAGATTGCAAGAAAAGTGCTAACTGAACTCGAGTGTCTGCAGATCCAGCTCAACTAGAACCAAATTGTTGATTTGTCACATAAGCGGCAAATGAAATTTAATGTGGACAAATGTAAAGTAATGCACATATGTCCTCACAACCTCGAACATGAATAGTCAATATCCGGAATGAAATTCTTTCCTGTCACCGAAAAGAGAAATGTAGGTATCATCATTAGTAAGGACTTGAAAAGAAGCAAGCAATGCTAGGTATGATATCCCGCACTATCTCGTGCAAAACAAACACAGTATTCTCAAGTTATACAATGCATTTGTTTGACGGCATCTCGAGTCTCCTGTTCAATTTCGATCTCCAAATCTTAGGAAATACGTTATTAAGTTAGAAAAGATTTAGAGTAGAGCTACCAAACTCATCCCTTCGCTGCATAATAAATCGTACGAAGACAGGCTACGTGAACTCAATCTTTATTCGTCAGAGAAATGTCGAGTTAGAGGCGACATGATCGAAGTATGGAAGATTATGAAGGTTAATGAAAACCTCGACCGAACGAACCTTTTCACTCTAGATGCGAACGGAGTGACTAAACAATGGATACAAAATCATTTGAAACGTTTCTCACTCGATATCACGCGCTATTTTTTCACGTATAGAGTTGTTGAATAATGAAACAAACTTCCAGCGGAGGTTGTAAACAGCAAAACAATCGGAATGTTCAAGTCGTGGCTCAATAAGCTCTAAGAAAATCACCGATAAAGAGCTAAATCGTTCCCGTTCTTGATGTTTTGATAACAGAAATGGCACATGAAGCTCTCCTAGACGTTCTACTTCAAAACTAATCCCCTTGCTATCAAAAGGTAACCTAGTTTGGACCAATAGGCCTGTTGATGCCTTCCTACACTTGTAAACACTTGTAAGCCCTTGTAGTGACAGAATATTTCTTGGGGATGAGGTCCTTTGCAATTCAGCTTCATTGAGTTGTGCCGGCATGGCATCAAGTGTTGCATTGAGAAACAATTGTGCCGGCATGGCATCAAGTGTTGCAGTTTGAAAGAGAACCCCCATAGCCTGCAAATCAGTATAACAAACCATGTTTCACTTACTCTGATAGGAATCTGTGAAAACCGAATTGTCAAACGAATTATAGGACTTATGTATAATTTATCGGGTTACACTCTGTTTGGAAACAATAACCCGAATCATTAGGGAGCGTTTGTTAATTCGTTAATGACCGGTGGACTGTTGAACCGAAACCTGAACTCTCTTTCATCAGGGCACGAATGGAGACTTTTTATGTAGATATTTATTGTGATAGTGAGGTTATAACAATAAGTGTGTTTTACCATAGAGCTTCTGATATATTGTTAGATTTTTTTAACATGTGATGAAAGGAAATAATGACTGATTTCAAAGTAAATCTGCTTCGATACCATACGTCGAATTTAGAAGCTGTCTCTTTTATTTATTGCCCTTCATATGGTTAGTGACCGTTAATTACGCAATCAACGCGTACAAGGGAGTGATTTCAGACTTTCATTGATAGCATTTTCACCAACGACGTTTATCCTGTTTGTTTTCAGAAACCCGATTCTTGCAAATACCGTAATCCGACTGAGATTTCCTTTCGAAAATAGAGCGACCGAGGAGGCGTTGAGCGCTTTCGACTTACATGAAATAATTTCCACAATGAACTAAAATGATGTTTATACGCATTTCCGTAGTCTACTAACTGCATCAGCTGCTCGAGTTGCATTACAAGAAAAAAGCGCTGCTCTGCCACAAACAAGCTTAGAATCTGTGGACGGCATCGGGTTGATGACACCGGGTTGACTTGTCTCGCAAAAAAGACTGTACCGTAGATACAAAAGGCATATCCTCACTCGGAAAGATGAATATATACTTTGCAAACTCACGTTCACAAAACTGACTACTATTGCTAATGAGGAATATATTCAAAATGTGATTGAGTGATCTCAAAGAAATCGAAAAGGCTTAGAAAATCATATTTAACATTATTGAAAAAAAAGAACAGATTAAATCGAATTCAAATATTTCTTTGGATGAGGTCATAACTGATCCTCTAACTATTTGAAATATGTTATAAAATTACTTCAATAGTATACCTGGTATCCAAAGTGAGTCTATTACTAGCACCAACATTCCTTTTGAACAATATTTAGAAGTGCAATCAATGAACAGCCAATCTATAACCCTGGCAGAAATGGTTTAATCATAAATGGTTTAAAACAATGTAGCAGCACAGGCTGGGATAACATCCCAACCAAAGAAATTAAGACTATTTCTATGACTATTGCAAGGGTCGATCCTTGGACCTTGGCTCTTCCTTAACAATATTAACGAGAACAGTAGCGAAAGTTTTATTTGTGTCCTCTTTGAAGATGATGCCACAGTTTATTCGAACAAAAATATATCTAAATGTAATGATTACAACTATGAATAATCAATCAGTTCACATTTCAAACTGGTTCACGTCTAATAAGTTTTCACTAAATGACAACAAGACGCAGGTCATGATATTTGTCAGGAGAGATGTACCCATTCCTTAAACACTGGTCGAAGTGAAAGGTCAATCCATTGTATAAGGAGCAAAAGCAGAGTGTCTGGGTGTTATAGTAGAGCAGAGACTTAACTGAGAAGACAGCTTCCCTTTTATTGTCGGAAAATTATCTAAATCGTGTGGCTTCCTATACAATATTCGAAATTTTCTTGAATCCTGCAGAAGTATTTTTTTACTAAAATCTTTTTCATATCTTTAAGACTTATTGTCTTCACCTGTATGCTGCTACCCACATACCAAATCCAAAAGATGTCCTTCTCAGTCAACAGCGTATCATAAGACCAAACGTCGCCCCTGTTTTGTCTTTGAAATGCTATCCCACTGCGTCACATCGTTAACTTTTCCGCTGCAATGTTTGTTTTCAGCGTTTTGAATTAACTAATTTACATCGACAACGATTTCTAATGACAAATAACCCTATGTATAATTCTGGTAACAGGTCGAATTTGCAAATTCACCGTCAACTATTATTATAATACACAGCTACGAAAACATAGAATTAGATTGTTATTGATATAAGGGCGAAAAGCAGTAAATATGTACCTTGAAACGTAAACTAAAATAATACCTGTTTCTAGTTGTACGTGCAGCAATTGTTGAATTGTAATTTATTTCCTCCAGTAAAATTTACAATGTCAACTATATGTTATTCATCAGTGTTATTTCAGGAAACTTTCATTCATTTTTTCCCATTGCAATGTTTATTTCCGTTGCATGTCATGTTAACTATGGAGTTGTTTCGATATTATTGTGATCGTATGACCAACATTATGTAAGCAACTGTAATACACAATCTCAAGTTGAATATTTTCTTATTTATAACGTTGATCGGTATATTATCACGATTAAATAAATGTCTATAAATCTAACTTATTTGCATATTCTTCTTGTAATCAACACCCCAATGCAACGCTTTTATTTGTCATGACAAATCGTCATGACATTGATAGGTGGAATGTAGAGGAAAGTCTTCTCATCGATAGGTGGAATGTAGAGGAAAGTTTACTCATCTATTAGTTGAATGTAGAGGAAAGTTTACTCATCGGTTGGTGGAATGTAGAGGAAAGTTTACTTATCGATTGGTGGAATGTAGAGGAAAGTTTACTCATCTATTAGTTGAATGTAGAGGAAAGTTTACTCATCGGTTGGTGGAATGTAGAGGAAAGTTTACTTATCGATAGGTGGAATGTAGAGGAAAGTTTACTCATCTATTAGTTGAATGTAGAGGAAAGTTTACTCATTGATTGGTGGAATGTAGGGAAAAGTCTACTCATCGATTGGTGTAATGTAGAGGAAAGTTTACTCATCGATTGGTGGAATGTAGGGAAAAGTCTACTCATCGGTTGGTGGAATGTAGAGGAAAGTTTACTCATCGGTTGGTGGAATGTAGAGGAAAGTTTACTCATCGGTTGGTGGAATGTAGAGGAAAGTTTACTCAACTCTAAGTTCGAATTTCATAATAAATTTACGTAAAAAATGTTGTCCTTAGAACAACTCACGCGGACTAAGACTTGGTACTTATCAACTGTATATTACGATATTGCTGCAATATCATTTGTATATTATGATATTGCTGCAATAGCAACTGTATATTATGATATTGTTGCAATAACAATGGATGCTGTATATTATTAAATTGCTGCAATAGCAACTGTATATTATGATATTGCTACAATAATAACTGTACATTATGATATTGCTGTAATAGCAACTGTATATCAGGACATCGCTGCAATAGCAATGGCAACTGTATATTATGATATTGCTGCAATAGCAACTGTATATTATTATATTACTGCAATAGCAACTGCATATTATGATATTGCTGAAATTTATAACCTGTCATTATATTTATTTGAATAAGTTTTATGTTCTTAAACCCTGAAGCCATGCCGCTGATCGCGTCACATTGGCACGCCTCGTCTCGTCATATTCAAATAGTTCCAAGTAACAAAAAGAACACACCAACAATATTGTTAGGGGACTTATTTAAATGATCAGTGATACCATCATCGGATTCCTAGCGACGGACTGTCGTTTGCTCCGATGGCAAAATCGCTGGTAATTTCAATAATTCCAAGCAATTTGCATAACAGAGAGAAATTAGTAAATCCGACCATAGTACCCTTGTCTTCTTATCCGACTATAGCACCCTTGTCTTATTGAAAGAGGAGTCGACCGTAGCACCCTTGTCTTCTTGAAAGAGGAGTCGACAATAGCACCCTTGTCTTATTGAAAGAGGAGTCGACCGTAGCACCCTTGTCTTCTTGAAAGAGGAGTCGACCGTAGCACCGTTGTCTTCTTGAAAGAGGAGTCGACCATAGCACCCTCGTTTTTTTGAAAGAGGTGTCGACCTTAGCACCCTTGTCTTCTTGAAAGAGGAGTCGACCATTGCACCCTCGTCTTCTTGAAAGAGGTGTCGACCATAGCACCCTTGTCTCTTTGAAAGAGGAGTCGACCATAGATAGCACTCTTGTCTTCTTGAAAGAGGGGTCGACCGTAGCAGCCTTGTCTTCTTGAAATAGGAGTCGAGCATAGCACCCTTGTCTTCTTGAAAGAGGAGTCAACCATAGCACCCTTGTCTTCTTGAAAGAGGAGTCGACCGTAGCACCATTGTCTCTTTGAAAGAGGAGTCGACCATTGATAGCACTCTTGTCTTCTTGAAAGAGGAGTCGACCGTAGCACCCTTGTCTCCTTGAAAGAGGAGTCGACCACTGACCCTTGTCTTCTTGAGAGAGGAGTCGACCATAGCACCCTTGTCTTTTTGAAAGAGGAGTCGACCGTAGCACCCTTGTCTTTTTGAAAGAGGGGTCGACCGTAGCACCCTTGTCTCCTTGAAAGAGGAGTCGACCATAGCACCCTTGTCTTCTTGAAAGAGGAATCGACCATAGCACCTTTGTCTTCTTGAAAGAGGAGTCGACCATACCACCCGTATCTTCTTAAAAGAGGAGTCGACCATAGCCCCTTGTCTACTTGAAAGAGGAGTCGACCGTAGCACCCTTGTCTTCTTGAAAGAGGAGTCGACCGAAGCACCCTTGTCTTCTTGAAAGAGGAGTCGACCATAGCACGCTTGTCTTCTTGAAGGAGGAGTCGACCATAGCACCCTTGTCTTCTTGAGAGAGGAGTCGACAATCAAATCCAAACTAGGATGATACTCGCATACAAATTTTCATCCGTTTGCAGTCATTTGGTGAAATGTCACAGTTACCCTCATGCGATCTCCAAACCATGGAGGAATCGTTTTCTCTGACGTTACCCAAGTCGAGAGCTCAGCTGACGTCGTTATTATGTATACTACACCCATGGAGCACTGAAGTATATAGCCAAATATAACGACATTAGCTTCCGATTGTAGCAAAGCAAGTAGAGCTGTGGCGTAGGCCTAGGTAAAAAAAAACTGGAATTTGCAGCGTGATCGAGAATTAGGGGAGGGTGGCAACCACTACTGGCAAGCTAAAAAAATAAGATTCAACGGTTAGTGTTCAATGTGTTGCTCATAAAAACGGCTTAGCAGCTACGGATGAAATAATTTGAATTTCATTTAAATTATAGCGGTACAGATTTTTTTTAAGGGCAAGATTTAGACACTTAAGAACAGTCGATTACTAGACGGGCAAGGCTTAGACACTTGGGGGCAGTCGATTAGTGGAAGGGCAAGGTTTAGACACTTGGGAGCAGTCGATTACTGGAAGGGCAAGGCTTAGACACTTGGGGACAGTCGATTACTGAAAGGGCAAGGTTTAGACACTTGGGAGCAGTCGATTACTGGAAGGGCAAGGCTTAGACACTTGGGGGCAGTCGATTACTGGAAGGGCAAGGCTTAGACACTTGGGAGCAGTCGATTACTGGAAGGGCAAGGCTTAGACACTTGGGAGCAGTCGATTACTGGAAGGGCAAGGTTTAGACACTTGGGAGCAGTCGATTACTGAAAGGGTAAGGCTTAGACACTTGGGAGCAGTCGATTACTGAAAGGGCAAGGTTTAAACACTTGGGAGCAGTCGATTACTGGAAGGGCAAGACTTAGGCACTTAGAAGCAGTCGATTACTGGAAGGGCAAGGTTTAGACACTTGGGAGCAGTCGATTACTGGAAGGGCAAGGTTCAGACACTTGGGAGCTGTCGATTACTGGAAGAGTTAGGTTTGAATTACCCTTCCACTGACGTGCAGAAATAGCGTTAAACTGTCCAATTCATAAACAGTTGTTAAGCCACACTTGTCTAACATAATTTTTAGGGAAACTCTTGGTTTGCTTGTTGTTCTTTTTGTTGCACTGCATACAGCAAAATTAACGGGCGGGCATTGTTCTTTGCGGCTAGGTTTTGACCATATGATTCACTGGACCATGGGTTCACCCTCGAAATATATATTATTTATACCTCGCCTCTATATCACGTATATAATAAGTAACCGAATTGGATAATTAGGATAGGTAATTAGTCTTTGGGTAGATCATATATTTCACCTCCTGGCCCATTGATTGCAGTTTACCTTGTGTTATCTGTCTGCCAGCGTTTGCAGACTGTTTCATTGATGTACAGAACTTATGCAACCTCCGAGACTCTGTAAGACAATCACTTCCATATGAACGATTTCCTGCGAAATGCAGACTGAAATATATCTCCTCTTTACCAACGTTTCGCCCCTTTCAATTCAATGGATAACTGGGTGTTTTTTCTGGATAAAAGTATTTAATATTGCATCATTTGTTCGAATCGGGACTTTATGTAT
>SDVV010012584.1:0-15411 GCA_016164225.1 Gammarus roeselii | reverse complement strand
CTCCACCATTGCACCATGGGCCATCCTTACCCATGTGTACTTGTGAATATCTCGCTTCTTAAACAAACTGTTCCCGACCACCAGCTCCTGCTCCATACCCAGACCTATCAGGTTTTCTCCACTGTCATTTCTACCGGGAACGCCATACCTTCCTATGACATTCTCCACCAATTCATCTCCTACTCTCGCATTAAGGTCACCAAGTACAACTACATTGAAATGACCTCCAGAACTCTCAATACACTCACTCAAGTCAGTCCAGAATTGCTCCCTCTCCTCTTCACTCCTCTCGCTGCCAGGTCCGTAAGCACTCACAAATGCCCATCTTTCTACGCCTAACTTAACTTTCACCCACATCAATCTTGGGGACACCTCCTTCCTACTAGCCAACCGATCACTCAATATCAAGACCACACCTTCTCGTGCCCTACCTTCCTCCACACCAGACTTTCTTCCACTTACAACACCAAACTCACATTCGCCCTTACCTTTCAATTTCGTCTCACTCAGCGCCAACACATCTAACTTCCTCCTCACAAACATCTCGCCAATCTCCCTCCTTTTTACATCACTCGTACTACAGCCACGCACATTCAGCGACCCTAACAGTAGGGTTTGTAGAGGCGTGTGCCTCTCCTCCCCCCGCTCGTCTTGCCGTCTTCGAGGAAAGGTTTTTACAGAGAACGGGATTTCTAGCCCCTTCGCTCCGCCCAGTTTTGTCGCCTCCTACGACACGCTGGGGGTTGCGGTAGCGCGATTCTACTCCCGGCTACGGGGCGCCCCTTTAGTCGCCTTCTACGACACGCGGTGGATACGGTAGCACGATTCTAAGGCCCCGGCTATAAGGCCATCGTCTATACCGACGATGGATGAATTCCGATTTACTTCCCAATTGTTGTGAGAGTGAGTTCATCATAGCGAATGGATTCGTTGAGGGAGCAACATTGCTTGCACAGCTGTCTACGAGCGTTTTGCGAAAGTGAGAAAAGAATGATGCTGATCTTTTCTTCTGGGTGGGAGGCTCAGCCTGGGAGGAGAGCATCGAGGCCACTGCCTCTGGTCGTCCGGCCTTATGGTCTATCTGGTATTGGAGATTTTCACTTTATTTTTTTATCTTCGTGGCACTCTTTGCGACCCGTGGGGTGGCCGTTTACTTTGCAGTAAAGATAGTGGGCTTCTTCGGATGGGCACGACTGGAAACAGTCACGTCTGCAATGGTCGTCTTGGGAGCAGTGAGAGCATCTTTGCTTACCGTTACAATTTCCGCTCGTATGTCCATATTTCTGGCATTTACAACTTCGCATCGGACGTCTGTCGAAGGGAGTAACCATGGTTTTGGTAACAGAAAAAGGTATGTCTATGTAGTTTGGTTGGGTAGGGCAGTTGAACTTCACCAAGAGGGCCGTGGTGGGTGATCCTTCTTGCTTCAACCACACAGTTCTTGTATTGAACGAGTCCGGTGATGAACTCATCAACCTCCTTCTTCGGGAGATCTTCAATGTATATCAAAATATGAACTCATAGAGAAAGTGGGGTGTGGAATGATTGTGCACGACTGTTTGCATATTCTGGTCTTGTAGAGTATATTGTTGCTTTGAAGTTTTGTATCCACTCTAATGGTGAATCCTTTGTAGCCGCTGGTAGTGATGCTTAGTACTGGACGGCCAGTGATGGAGCTCAGTTCTTCTCGTAGAATGTATGGTCAAATAATCAGTCTGTCCTTGACGTCGAATATGATTTTCAAATGTTCGGGGAAGTTGGGACTGTTTTTGAACATGTTGTGTTCATTAAATGGCGAGTAATGCTTCTTACTTGCAGCCTTCGGAGCTCGGTTGGGGTGTTTGTGGGGTGATGAGTCGTCAAGGTTGTGGTCGGATGTGGAGGTAGAAGCACTTGCGTAGGTTGCGGGTTCTTTGGTTTGTTGTTTTTTCACAAGTTCATGGATTCGAAGAAGTATAGCTTTGACATGATACGCTAGTCTCGTTAGACGGTCGTCGGTTGTGCTGGATTATACGGTAACGTCTTCAGTTTCCTGCTTGGAGGGGCAGGTCACTTGGTTTAGTAAATTCCTGATTTTGTGAATGTTTCGGTCACTGGTCCGGTCGCCCTTGACTGAGATGGCGCCGTTCGTGTTGCAGACTGACGTTCTTCGCTGTTGGGATCTTGGTCTTCGTCACTTCGGAGTGGATGCAGGCCCCTCCTGATTAAGGTTTCTTCCTTCCCCCCATCGGCCTCCTGTTTCACGTCAGAGGCTATGGGGCTCCCCCTTGAACGGCTTCACTGGTTTTAAATTAGAATTTAAATTTACACGACCAAATACATTGCCCTGTAGCCGGGGTCTAAGAATCATGCTACCGAAACCCCTGCGTGCCGTATAAGGCGATTAAAAGGGGTACCCTGTAACCAGTGAATTGGAATCGTACTACCGCAACCCTACGTGTCGTAGAATGATACTAATAGGGGCGGAGCGGAGGGGCTAGGAAGCCCCTTCTCTGTAAAATCCTGTCTAAAAGACGGGAAGACGAGCGGAAAGAGGAAAAGCTCACGCTTCTCCGAACCCTATTGTTAGGGTCACTGAATGTGCGTGGTTGTATTACGAATGAAGCAAAGAGGAGAGAGATTGGTGGGATGTTTGTGAGAAGGAAGTTTTATGTGTTAGCGCCGAGTGAGACGAAGTTGACATGTAAGGGGGAATTCGAGTTTGATGTGGTAGCTAAGTGGAAGAAAGTCGGGCTCGTAGGAAGGTTTGGCATGAAAATGTGTGGTGTTGATATTGAGTGATCGATTGGCTAGTAAAATCACCAAGTGGAAGAAGGGGATCCTCAAAAACGATATGGGTGAAAGTTTAATTAGGCGTAGAAAGATTAGCATTTGTGAGTGCGTACGGACCTGGTAGCAAGAGGAGTAAGGAGAAGAGAGAGCAATTTTGGACTGACCTGAGCGAGTGCATTAAGAGTTTATGAGGTTAATTCAATGTGGTTGTACTGGGTGACCTTCCAGGTACAAATGATACAGGCGAAAATCTGATAAGTCTGTGCATGGAGCAGGAGTTGGTGATCGGAAACAGCTTGTTCATGAAGCGAGACATCCACAAATACACATGGGTGAAGATCGCCCATGGTTGATTTGTGGAGAGAGCGCTGATTTCAAGGAGAGTGGTGGAAAGGCTGTTGGATGTGCTGGTGCCGAGAGGGGAGGGTGGTGGAGTGTCTGACCATCTGCTGGTGGAAGGAAGATCAAGAGTGGAACAGCGGTGGAAGGGGAACAAAAGAGTAGGAGGAGGAAGAGAGGTAGTGAAGGTGAGTGAACTGGATGCGGAAAACAGAGCTACGGAATTCCAGCAGACGTTGAGGGAGGGATATGACAACGTGAGAGGGCAGGACTTGCGAGATGTGGAGGAAGAATGAGAGACGTTCAGAGATGCGTTCAGATGTGTGAAACATGTGTATGGAATGCGCTGTGTGGGCGGGTGCAAAAAGAAGAGCTGCGAGTGGTGGAGCGAGGAGGTCAAACTGTCGGTGGCGCAGAAAATAAAAACGTTTGAGGAGTAGTTTCAAGAAAGGTCGATGGTGGCCGATGACAATTACAAAGAGAAGAGAAAAAGGTAGAATGGATGGTGAGGAGAGCCAAAAGGGACGCTGATGCCAGGTGGGACAGACTGTTTTGCCAGAATTTTGAGAACAAAAAGATGTTTTGGAAAGAGGTGAAGAGGTTGAGTAAGGGGGAGGCCAGAAAGGAGGAGGCGGTGAAAGATGAAAACTGACAGTTGTTGACGGCAAAGGTGGGCAGAGTATTTTGATGAATTGTTGAATATAGAGGATGACAGAGAGGCTGACGTTGTTGCTGTGGGTGGTGGTGCACGGATGCAGGTATTTGGAGAGAAACTTGTTGCGGACATTACTAGTCAAGAGGTGCAGGAGGCGGAAGAGGTGATGAAAGCAGGCAAAGCCCCCGGTTTAGATGGCGTTGCGACAGAGTACCTAAAAAGAGTGGAGTAATGATTGTCGAATGACTGGTAAGTCTTCTGAATCTGTGTTTTGTAGAGCGCCTGGTGCCGATTGAGGGGCGCAGTGCTTGCATTGCTCCGTTGAACATGGGCAAATGAGATAAACATGAGTGCTGCAACTCAAGAGGTATCAGTTTATTATGTGCTGTCGATAGGTTGTACGGGCGAGTAATGATCAAAAATATTACAGACTACGGATGGCGTTATTGGAGAGGATGGCGTTATAGGAGTGGTAGAGGGTGTACCGATCACATTTTTTTTGCAGTAAGACAAGTGTGTGAGAACTACTTTGGAAAGGGAAAGGATGTGTTCTGGCCCTTCATGGGTATGGAAAAGGCCTACAACAAGGTTGACAGGAGAGCGCTTTGGACGATGTTGCGTTTGTATGGAGCGGGTGGAAATCTGCTTAGTCTAGTATCTGAGTTTGGTAGAGTATGTGAGAGAAAAAAAGCTTCGAGTGAACGTGGGTAAAAGTAAAGCAATGAGATGCTCGAGGAATGTCGATGCGAGCAGAATTAGAGTTCTCCTAAATAGAGAGTTATTGGAGGAAGTTCAGTGTTTCAAGTACCTGGGTTCCCATGTGGAGTAGACTGAACTAGTGGAAACGGGAGTGAAGTCGCGAGTGAAGGAAGGGTGTAAAGTGTTGGATGCACTGAAGAGTCTTATGAGCAGAAGGACGTTGGGGATGGAAGCAAAGAGAGGGCTGTATGAGGGTGTAGCTGTCCCAAATGTGCTCTACGGGGCTGAGAGCAGAAGTCAGAAGAAGGTTGAATATCTTCGAGCTCAAATGTTTGAGGAGCATGGCTGGGGTAACGCCGAGCGACAGGACCAATCACGACGTGGTGCGAGTTAGAACGGGGAGGGTGAAGAAATCAGAGGACAGAGTTGATTCGAGTTTTATGAAATGGTTCGGGCACATGTTGAGGATGGATTAAGGAATTTTGGTGAAAAGGGTGTTGAAGGCAAAGGCGAGTGGACGTAGGCGTGGAGGGAGACCGAAGTGTGAGTTGATGGATCGTGTGAAGCAGGCGTTAGGAAGGAGAGTCTTGAGTATGGAAGTAGCGAGAAAGCGTGGAATGAATACGAGTAGAGATTGATTGTGTATATACAATTTTTGACGCTGCCCTGATGTGCTTTCCCGCCCTTGTCATTTCGTCGATAGCTGGGATGGTCGTGGGCAAGGGCGGCCCAGTCATCATGACGCGGCAGGGGTAAACCAGTCAACCCTGTTGGTCTCTGCTGCCGACACTGACCTTGGACCTCACTCATGACTCGGAGGGTGTGTTGCGGGGTCTCCCGGCCGGACCCCAAGCGCGTAAGGGCTAAGTTGTGCGAGTGTATGAGGTTCCAGAACAACTAGGAACCAGCCTGTGTTATCTAGGAGGTACACAAACTGTTAATAATTGCACGTGAACAGATGCGATTTCCAGAAAGTTAAGGGTGGCTGTAGGGGGAGCAGTCATTAAAAAACCCCAACACGCCAGCGGCCGCTGGCCCCCACTTAACCCTACACGTAAGCTGCTGCTGTTCCCAGTTCACACCAATACGCAGGCTGCTGTCTCCCCTCTCACTCTTTCACGACAATGTCTGCAGTAAATCACTCACCCATACACGCCAGCTGCTGCTGAAGGCGAGCATCCCTGTCTTCCAGCTCCAGCTCCCGTGCCCTGATGGACAGCTCTTGCTCCCACCGCGCAAGCCCATTTTTCTCGTGCACAAGCCTGAACCACTCGCTCATCAGGTCCGTCTCCTCGCGGTGCTCTCCTCCCTAACGAAATATCATTACAAATGTAATCGCTATGGACGACCAAAAAAAATCATATACGACTAGGTATCTTCCACCACAAATGCTTCCCGTCACCGACGAGAGAGATATCTGGGTGTTATTATTAGGAACAAATATTAATGCAGCAAGCACTGTAACGGTGCTGCTAAAAAATACAAATAAAATGCTAGGTATGATATACCGTACTATCTCGCACATGAGCAAAGACTGTATTATTAAATTATACAATCATTTGTTAGACCGCATCTCGATTATTCAGTCCATTTCTGGTCTCTATATCTCAAAAAATACGTCATTAAACTAAAGAAGGTTCATGTAGAGCTATCAAACTTATACATTTACAGTGCGATATAACGTATGATAACAGACTTTTCTAACTCAACCTTTATTAGATTAAAAAACGTCGTGGAAGAGGTGACATGATCGAAGTGTGAAAGATTACGAAAGGCAAGGAAAACGTCGACGGAGCGAGCGTTTTTATTTTAGATGCGAATGTCGAGACCAGGAATGATGATTACAAAATTGGTGGCAAGCGTTTTACACTGGACATAATGCTTGCCATCTTTCTTTTTAGAAATGTCCAAGAACGGAACAAGAAAACCTAAACGATTAAGTTACGGTTCGATGAATTCTACCAGAATCGCCGTTCATTAGACTGCGAAAGAATCACTTTTCAGAAACAATGTCCGGTATTTTAACCAGTACGGTTGAAATATTGCCTGGCATTGGCAGCAGCATGGTAAAAACTGTGCCCATCATTGGTACCAACTTGATGCAAAACGGTGTCAAGCAATAACAACAGCCCTTTTGGTTCAACGAGGTATGAAGCAGACAATCTTAAATCAACATCGTGGGTGGGTGGCTTTCTCCAGGTGCCGATTCGAGTTGTTTGGAGTATTATCGTTAAAGGCTTTTTCTTGCTACAACCTTTCCCACAGCCTTTCCGTACTATGGATACTAAACAGATTTGGGTCTTCTTCTGACTTTCAACCTTAGAACTAATCTCCTTACAATTAGATTAGATTGAGTGTCAAGGCTTTCTAGTGCACTGAAGTCAATGTCTTTCAGGCACCGAACGTCAAACCAGCAGCCAGTGCTGCATTAATTCATCGACAAGTCATCATCCGTTTCAGAGTAGCTCCGACTCACGGCTTGTTCATGTCACTACAGTTTACTATAGAGAGGAGTCACAAAATGTTCCACTCAGAAGTATTAGCAGTAGAAGTTGCTTCCGTTTTCCACCGGAGTCCCAACGCGAAGTTAATGCTGACTCCCCCGTAGTACAATTGAAGAGTGGCAGAGGAGGTGCAGCGTAGATTACGATTAGGTTCAACTCAGATTCCGAGCATGTTTAACGTAGATTCCGAGTAGATTTAATGTAGATACAGAGTAGGTTTGAAGTAGATACCAAGTAGGATTACCATAGATACAGAGTAGGTTTAGGTTTAACGTAGTAGGAGCAGCAGACGCTTCCGTGCTCCACCTGAGCCCCAACGCGAAGTCGTCGTTCTCCACCCAGGACCCCTGCGGGCGTCTAACGATACATAATTATATAACTAATACAGAATAGATCACCATGAAAAAAGAGCATGGATAAATAATAGAGCCCACTAAATAAGAAATACTAAAATAAAGTGTCAATGATCTATAAACTGAATAATCTACCCTAATGTTCCACTCAGAAGATACAGATACAGACACTAGGCCGCATCCCCAGAAAGAGGGGTGGCCGACGGCAAGGCGCACCTCACACCCTCATACGCTCACACTCACACAACTTAGCCCTTTTTTCCTAAAGGGTCCGGCCGGTAACCCCGCAACATACACTCTGGGGCATGAGTGCAGTCCAAGGATCCGTTGTCAGCATTGGGGCCTGAAAGTTTTCACTGATACCCCCTCCACCCACGACTATCCCGACAACGGGATGCCACGGGCGAGAAAGCACATAAGAGCAGCGTCCGAATCAACCATTCACAACCATTCTCCACTCACGCCTGTTCATTGAACGCTCTCTCGCTACTTCCACATTCATGTCTCTCCTTCCTAACGCCTGCTTCACACCATTCATCCACCCAAACTTCGGTCTACTTCTAGGCCTGCGACCACTCGCCTCAGCATTCATCACCCTTTTCACCAATTTCTTTTCATCCATCATCTCTATGTGCCAGAACCATCTCAGAACACGCGAATCCACACGGTCTTCCAACTTCTTCACCATCCCTGTTCTGATTCGAACCACGTCGTTGGTGATCCGGTCTCTCAGCGTTACTCCAGTCATGCTCCTCAAACATTTAATCTCGAAAACATTCAACCTTCTTCTCTCTTCTGCTCTCACCCCCCAAGTCTCAGCTCCGTAGAGCACAGCTGGGACAACAACACCCTCATACAGCCCTCTCTTCGCTTCCATCCCCAACGTCCTATAGCTCATTACACTTTTCAGTGCACACAACACTTACACCCCTCCTTCACTCGCGCCTTCACTTCCGTTTCCACAAGTTCAGTTATCTCCCCATGGGAGCCCAAATATTTGAAACACTAAACTCCCTACAAGAGCTTTCCATTTAGAGGGACACTAATTTTGCTCGCATCGACAGTCCTCGAGCCTCTTATTACTTCCCTCTTACCCACGTTCACTCGAAGCTTCCTCCTCTCACACACTCTACCAAACTCAGAGACAAGCCTACGTAGCTTCTCCTCTGAATCCGCAACCAGGGCCGTATCATGAGCAAACAGCAACTGGCTCAACTGCCAACTCCGCTCATTCACTTCCAACAGTTCCATGCCACAACCCAGCACACTCGCGTTCACACCTCCCTGACCATTTCATCCATATAGAGGTTGAACAGCCAGGTAAACATCACGCAGCCTTGTCTCAGTCCCACTTTCACTGTGAACCAATCACTCACCTCGCTTCCCACTCTGACACATGCTCGGCTGCTAACATAGGAACTCTGCACCGTTCTTTCAACAAATGTCCGCCCACTCCATACAAACGCAACACCCTCCACAGCGCTTCCTTGCCAATCCTGTCGTATGCCTTCTTCAGATGCATGAAGGTCCATAACATATCCTTTCCTATGGCAAGGTACTTCTCACAGATCGGCACACCCTCTACCACTACTGAAGTCACACTGTTCCTCTCCAATGACGCAGTCCGTACAGTCTCTAATCCTTTTGATCAGCACTCTCCCGTACAAATTACCAACCACACATAACAGACTGATACCTCTCGAATTGCAGCATTCATTTTTATCTCCTTTGCCCTTATATAGCGGAACAATGCAGGCACTGTGCCACTCAATCGGTACAACGCCCGCCACAAAACACAAGTTCAGTAATCTCACCCACCATTCGACAATCGTTACTCCACCGTTCTTCAGGCACTCGGTCGCAACGCCATCCAAACCAGGGGCTTTCCCTGCTTTCATCATCTCCATCGCCTCCTGCACCTCTTCCCAGGTAATGTTTGCCACAAGTCTTTCTCCCAAAACTGGCATCCGAGCACCACCACCCACAGCAACAATGTCAGCCTCTCTGTCATCCTTGACATTCAACAACTCATCAAAATACTCGACCCACCTCTTCCGTACATCACCCCTTTCCAACAACAATTGGCCGTTTCCATCTTTCACCACTTCCTGCTCTCCGGTCTCTCCCTCTCTCACCCTCTTCACCTCTTTCCAGAACATCTTTTTATTCTCCTCAAAATTCCGGCACGACCGTCTGCCCCACCTGGCATCAGCGTCCCTCTTTGCTCTCCTCACCACCCGCTTCACCTCGTTTCTCCTTTCTTCGTAGCTTTCATAAGCCACCACCGACTTCACCTGCAACCACTCCTCAAACGCTCCTCTTTTCCGTACCACCGACAGTTTGACCTCCTCGTTCCACCACTCGCGACCTTTCCTTCTGCACCCGTCCACACACCTTCTTCGCACATCTCAGCAACGCATCCCTCAACGTCTCCCATTCTTCTTTCACATCTCTCAGGTCCTGTCCTCTCACGTTGTTATATTCTTCCCTCAACGCCTGCTAGAACTCCTCGGCTCTACTTCTCCCATCCAGTCCACTCACTTTCACTACCTCTCTTCCTCCTCCCACTCGTTTGTTACCCTTCCACTTCTGCTCCACTCCTAATCTACCTTCCACCAGCAGATGGTCAGACACTCCTCCACTCAGAAGGAGGCAAGAAACAGTGGTGTTCCGGAATGGAGGAGTCGCTCGGTAAGTAAGACTAAAAATTATCAATTACAATAGATCAGATTTCAGATATAGAGGTTTGTTTCTCGATGGTAGCTGAGAAGCAGTTCCGCACAGGATTGCCTCTGAGGGAATTCAGTTATCAATAGGCGGAGTGCGTTAGGAAGGTCCAGGACCGGCTCCTGGGAAAGTGCGTGCGTCGACATACCGTCTAGGTTGGGTAGTCTGCAAAGACAAGGGTGATCGTAAGAGGGACTAAACGATCCATGCAGTATGGGGGTGGCAACGCCTCCATTCGTCTACTATGTCCAATTCTCAGTCGGCATAGAGTCTTTATATGGAAGTAAATGCCGTTCTGCATGGTCAGGCGCCGCTGCAGCTCTTCGCGCCGATTCGTACGCTCGCTTACTGCCACCACCCCACAGTGGCCCGGAACCCAGCACAAACGAACGTTCTTGTTTCTGGAGGACAGTCACACAAGCCAGCAGAGACAACAGGATGACAATTGTTGAAGATCTCCAGGGTTTGAAGCGTGCTAAGCGAATCACTAGAAATTTAAATACTAGCTATCTGGATAGTGTCGGCCGCCATGAGGGCGTCGACAATGGCGAGTGTTCAGCAGTGGAAATTGACGCTGATGGCGTGAGTCTCCTAGCGACGACGCGCCCGGGAAGTACTACTGCACAGCATACAGCATCGTCGTGTTTTGATCCATCAGTGAAGATATGCAAGCTATCAGCGTGATGGGACCACATGGGCTATAAAAATAGCACGAAGATTTTGAGGTGCGCATCTGCCTTTCAGCCAGTAAAATTATGAGGCCAGAGCAGATTTTCTGGTATGCACCAGATGGGAATAGCATCTCGAGGGAAAGGGTCCACTATGATACGTGGCAGCCCAAGCTCAGCAGTGAGAAGGTAAATGCGCTATGAGAAGCTCGAGGAGGGAGCCAGATTGGGGTAGATCTGCCGCATTGTGGAACATGTAGGGGAGGTGGGGCGAGCGAGGCTATGACAATAGCATTGAAGGTAGATTTCGTCGAAAGTTTGGAAAGGATGATAGCACGGTAAAGGTGTAATGATGTTCGATCTGCTCCCCAGGTGAAGTGAGATGTAATCCCAAGAATGATAGATCGCTGTAAGCCGTACATCTCAAGTTGCAGCACATGGTACTTCCAGGTTAGTTTCTGGTCAAATATTAATCCTAGAAAGCGGACTGTAGGAAGGAAAGGGATCATTTCTCCGTACTGTCTGAGATTTGTTTCCGTGTAAATGCGGGACCGGTGGATATAAAGTGCACATATTTTGGCTTTGGAGATTGTAATTGCTCAAGACTCTGTCCAAGCCACCACCAGGGCAATTGCACTCTGCAGTTGTCGTTGAAGTTGGCACACCTGGCGCCGATCATGAAGTCGTCAACGTACAGAGACCCACTCACGGAAGGAGGGACCACCCCCGTGATCCCATAATGGCCAAAAAATGACCAAGTGACTCCAGAGTCCCATCTGATGAATCTTTCTTAGGATGCCAGAGCGCCAGGTTGTATCGTGTGCCTTGTCAAGGTCAAATAATACACAAACAGTCGTGCTGCTTGCGGTCCAGGGTACCTTGGATGTCAGTCACAACGCGTATTAATGCTTCCTGCGCCGATAGCTTCTTTCAAAATCCGAATTGTAATGGGGAGAGTAGTCAGTTTGCTTCTAGGTGCCGGGTCAGTCGGGCATTCACAATCTTCTCGGCAGTAGCTGTACAATTCCTCGGTAGGCTTGCCAAGTTATGGGAAAGACAGAACCACTGCCTCCCTCCACCGGTCAGGGTAGGAGTGGGCAGACCAGACTGCGTTGTAAGTAAGCACAAGCAAGAGAGTGCGGAGGGATGAAGGTGCCGGAGCATCTCGTCGGAAATTAGGTCCTCGCCGGGAGCAGAGGGGTCGGAGGTGCGAATTGCACCAATGATTTCGCGTACCGTGATAGGTTCATTGTAAGGTATTTAAAAATTTGTGGAGAAATCCAGATCATTTTTTCCGCAGTTCGTTTCGTGTTACGGAAAGCAGGGCTGTATCCTATATCAAAGCTAACAAAGGAGTAGTGTGTTGCAAAGAGTTCAGAGACTTCCTGCGGGTCGCTGTGGGTAGTTCCCCCCACCTTTAGGGTTGGGAGGGGGGATGATAACAGTACTTTCCCGTAATTTTTTTTATACGGGACCACACTTTCGACATGAAGGGTTCAAGATAGGAAGTATGTATTTCGTGTTTTTGCAGTTTCTCGCCTAAACGTAATTTTATCTGCTACTGCTTTGGTGGCCTGGTATAGATTGAATGCAAGCTTCCTTTGCCGTTTTGCTATTTCACACAGGTCACTCCACCAGGGTGTCCTAATTTTACGCGGTGTTCCCTTGGTTATAGGGATGCTGCGATCTGCAGCGTGAAGGAGGGTACTATTAAAGTTTTCGACCATCTCGTCACATGATATTTCCTGAGGTGTATCGGCGAGCGGTAGAAGTATCTTCAGGATGAAAATTAGTGATGGTGAATGGGGGGAAGTGGTCACTACCGTAAGGATCCTCCAGCACTTGCCAAGCCAAGGTCTGGGGAGCAGAAGGATAAGTAAATAGCTGATAACGAGGCTGTCTGGGTATGGAAGTGCGTCGGTTCTCCAGTATTAAGGAGCGCAATATCAGAAGATAAAGAATACTTTGACATGCTCTATACGTCCACCAGCCATGCCTCCCCGCCAAAGGGCGTAATCACCACTCTGTGGACTTGAGCTTGCAGAGTTGTTTGTAGAGGGATTGGAGTGAATGATTGCTTGATTTACTAAACGGTGTTGAAGAACGTCCACCAGATGATGACGTTGATATGTCGTTATCTTGCGACAACCGTTGTAGTTGTTGTTGTTGCGATAGCCGTATTCCAGAAAAGTGGTTCAATGGAGAAGTCTGGGTCGTCAACATTTGCTGACTTTCTATTAAAGAGACCATGAGAGTTCCAAGAAGCCCCATTAACATGCCCACGCTCACCTCGGAGCGCATAAGTGTTTTCTAGCTCTTCCAATAAGCACAGCTTGTGAGCCATGTGAGATTTGTTTCCCCTGCAACACAGTATTCCGAAAGTTAAGCAAGACCTTCTAACAGCTCTACTCCAGCAACGGGTTTGCTGAATGTTGTCCCACCCCCCCGGTCCACCGCATCGCAGAGGCCTAATGCAGTCACATAATTTACAGCATTATCAGACGTCAACTTTGCTACTTTGGCCACCTTGACAGTTTTCAAGTATAGATTCAAGACAATATGCATAAAATCGATTTAAAGGAAAAAAAACATAAAGCAAGAGAAATGCTTGAGATAAAATAAATAGTGAATAGTAAAAAAAGAACACTATGGGAGAGAGTTGTCAAGAGAAGTGAAGAGATAAGTTATTGGAGTTCCAACTAAACAAACGAGGTAAAAGGAGTGAACAAGGTGAAGCATAACCAGGAAAGGGTAGAGAAGGAGCAATAGTGAAGAGTAAAGATTAGAAGGGTCCGAAAGGAAAATAGGGTATTCACCCCCCTTCCCCCCCTGTTGGTTCATGACCCCGCGCAACCCGCGAACCAGTAGCTTCAGGGGGGGTGAAGCCAGGCGAGTGAAGTACATAACGGAAGCAGGATGTCCCTGGACTTGTAGTGGAAATTTCTTGATATGAAGCCCAGGATTCTATTGTCTTTCTTGTAGCTAGCTTCCACTTGGCTCTTCCTTTTTAGATCTTTTAAGATTAATAATCAAAGATCTCGCTGATGGTCGAGTTCAGTCATATACTGGTATGCCATCACATGAGAAAAGTTTCTATTTAGTGTTCCAATTTGCATAATGGTGCCTTTTTCCATATTAAAGTTCATTTGCCACACATCCGCAGTCCACTATCGTATTAAGATCCTTTGGAGAGTTATGCAATCTTGCTCACAGTTTGCTTTGTGACAGAGTTTAGTGTAAACAAATTTGGATAAATTTCTAACGTAGCCAGTTTTGAGGTTACTTATATATTTTTTAAATAGGAGGAGCCCAAGAACACTGCCCTGGAGTACTCTAGATGTTACCGTAGCCCACAGACTTTTCCGTGACCAAAATAGACCCGTTGCTCCGTGCGCCAATTTCAAACCCATCTGGCTGCGTTTCTAGGTATGCTGCGCGCCTCCACTTTTCTCAGTGTTGCCACCCACCTTTGGTGCAACGATTTCCCTGGCTTCCACGGCATGGTTCCGCAGAATGGTGAGGTTTTCCTTTTTAAACCTCGTTTGGAAACGATGCAGAATCTTCTGGACGTTTCTCTGACGTCGTGATAGATTCTCTGCTGTGAACATGGAGTGATCTAACTCTTACCGCGGATCCAGTGTTGCCACTGGCGTGCTGTCCAGACGATATCCGAGCATCAGTTGGGATGGTGTGAGGGGTTGATAATCATCAACAAAGTCGGAGATAGAAGTTAGTGGACGATGAGCTACACACCGCTGAGTACGGTGTGTAGCTCATCTTCCGTCACCAAAGCTCTGTGTTACGTTTTATGTGAACATAGCTTGACCATCTTCACGATCCTCTCGAAGAAGCCTCCGAACCAAGAGGCCCTGCTAGGGTTGAAATGCCATTTGCATTGGTTTTGATTCAGAGTCCTCCGAACCCTGTGATGTTCCTCCCGAAACTCGAGTATCTTGGCGGAGTTCACAAAGTTTGACCCATTGTCACTTATCAGCATTTGGGGATAGGAGTGACGAGCAGAAAACCTTTGAAGAGTTCTCAAGAAGGTTTCTGCTGACGGAACTTTAGCAGCTTTCAGGTGTACTGCCCTGATGGATGCACAGGTGTACAGTGCTATGTACCATTTTTCGATTCGTGTTCTTTCTTTCATATAAAGGGGACCAGCATAATCCACACTTGTTACAGCAAATGGACGAGATTGACTTACCCTGTACCCTGGAAGGGGAGGTGTTGGTGGTCCACGGAAATGTGTCTCACGTCCTCTTCTGCACCGCATGCAATTTCTAATTGCTTCCTTGTTTTTTTGTCTGATCCTGGGAATCCACCATCGTTGACGTAGGCTGGCCACGACGTGGTCTATTCGTTTATCCCCATGAGGTGCTTGACATTGTGTACTTCTTCTGTGGTCATTTTTGTGATACGATGTTTGGTAGGTAGCAGGACTGGATACTTCACAGAGTCCTCAATCTCGGCCTCTGTGATCCTGCTCACCACCACTAGCTTGTCAGCCTTAATGCTCAAATTTAACTGCTTCATTAATGGAGTGATACCCTTGGGACTTGGTGTGCGAATGAATTTCAGCTCATCCGCAAATGCCTCTTTTTGAAGTTCTTTCATCACCCACTCTTCGGCCCATTCCATCTCATTGAGTGTCAAATTATATCCATTACCTTTGTTTCTTAATTTGATTTTGA
>SDVV010012583.1:0-15411 GCA_016164225.1 Gammarus roeselii | reverse complement strand
ATCGTCGAAATTGGTACAAGGTCCATGGCTTCTCGGACAAAGTCAGCTCCGACAGCAACGCAACACAATATTTACAGCTACGCGGCCTATTAGATTGTTAGTACAACTTCTTTATCCAGGCAAGATAAAGACTCAAACAAAACGATTCCCCGCCTCCAACCACTCAGAACTCCATGAATAACATGCACGCGCGACAGTGCGCACAGCCAGTATCGTCGAAATTGGTACAAGGTCTATGGCTTCACGGATTAGATAGACTCCAACCGCAACGCGTCACAAGGTTTTATAGCTACGCAGTCCAGGTCAACCCCAGAAACTGCATATGGTCCGTGCACGCGCGAGCGAGCACAGACTGAAGTAAAAATACCCATTCACAAAATCACCAACACGAACTCCCGCACAAATACTCCAGCGTTTTAATATTGTGGATCGTGAAAAAGAAAGTAAGAGCAGGTTTGTCATGGGCAGAAAAACTGCTCAGATTATTGATTTAGCACCGATTGTTCAAGGGGAAAGAGCGGGGGGGGGAGGGCATTGGTCCCTAGGGTCGCAAAAGAGCCCGATGAATCCCGGAGGGTGACCTATGTCCCCGGGTCTTCCCGAGCTCCTCGAGTCCCCCGAGACCCCTCGCCTCAGCTCATCCCGGTTTGTCTCGAATCATTTCGGCCAGTTTCGGCTCGTCGCGACCAACTCGACTCGCCTCAACATGTTTCGACTGATCTCGACGCACCTCGACCAGCCTCGACGCGACCCACGCCCTCTGCGTCAGCAATCCGCAGACTGTAATGGTTAATTGTTCCACTCGTGCATCTCACAAACATTTTTCAGTGTATGGGTTTTACAGCGCTGGGAGGGGGGAGCAGAGGTTCCAGGATTCAGAGGGGCTTCTAAAGGTTCCCCCCGTTTCTCTAAAGGGTCCTATAGGGTCTCAAGGGTGTCCCAAGGGGCCCCAGAAAGGTCCAAGTGAATCCCCTCAAATCCACCTGGTCTCCCGAAACCCCGGGTCCCCGAGTCCCGCGGGTCCCACGAAAACCTGCCCTCCCTGGGTCACCTTGTCTCAACCAACCTCGATATATATAATAATAATAACAAATTCAAAATTTATCACCATGAAAAAAGGGCAGAGAAAAATAATAGAGCCCAAGCAAGAATAAATAATAAAATACTAAAATAAAGTGTTAATGATCTATAAAATGAATAATCATCCATCCACCCCAAAGGGAAGGAGAAACATGAATGTGGAGGTGGCGAGAGAGCGTGCAATGAACAGGCGTGAGTGGAGAGTGGTTGTGAATGGTTGATTTTGACGCTGCTCTGATGTGCTTTCCCGCCCTTGGTATCCCGCTGTCGGGATGGTCATGGGTGGGGGGAGCCCAGCCATTGTGACGCGGCGGGGGTAAACCAGTGAAAACTGTCGGGCCTTGCTGCTGACGACGGATCCTCGGATTGCACTCGTGACCCAGAGTGTAAATTGAGGGGCTAACGGCCGGACCCTTTAGCGCAAAAGGGCTAAGTTGTGTGAGTGTGAGCGTATGAGGGTGTGAGGTGGGCCTTGCCGTTGGCCACCCCACTTTCTGGGGGATGCGGCCTAGTGTCTGTATCTGTAATCTTGACAAAAACAGATGCATACATACACTGTCACGCTGCTCCCCAATCATACTAATCATGGAAGACAGAACAGCCTGGGCGTGCAACCAACTCAAACACAGCATGCACGGCTCTGTTCGGTCTTACGAGGATCTGTAGCCTACCTGCAAGACACTAGCTCACGGAGAGGAAGCGGGGTAAACAACAACAGGAACTGCAAACACAAGTGTGATAAAGCGTTCGTTTCACGCTACAGTCTTCGAGACACCTTCACACCAGTCACAGTTTAGCAAAGAAGAAACAAGATTTTAAAATGAGGGTCACAGCTATTTTATCTTCCATGACGTCAGCAAAATGGGAGCTCCTGTACCTCTCCCACACTAAGGATAATAAAACCTATAAGTGTGAACTTTCAGTTTATACTTTTCATCTCGCAAGTCTTTGCACTTTTCTTAGTATTAAATGGCATTTATGAACACAAAAAACGAACAGTAGCAGAATAATATTTAGATACATTGGTTTTTAACTTCTAAAAATAATATATTTATATATTGGTTCTTTACAAGATTATTTATAAACAAAATTGATAAACGCACATAGAAAATAAACACCACGAACAAAGGTTAATAATTCCCTGACTACTTATCACTGTCTGACATATAATAACATTAATATTAATTATTATTACGAAACAAAAATTGGACACAAACCAATTCACGAGAACAGCAAGTATTTAAGGACTCTGTTCTGTAGTTAAACAACAAGTGTTAACAAGAGTGTACCTAGACATCTTAGCACACATCAGATGGCAAAGGCTAAGAGTAAGTAGGTCTGTGGGTTCCTTTAACAAGACTAAGGTTTCTAGGAAGCAGGCCTTTTTCATCGGGCACAAACTGATTTGGTCAGACGATGTATGAGCAGAAGCGAAACAGCCGAGAACTTAAATGCACTTTAGCTCAATGAGGATTACTTTCTGTAGCATTATCAATGAATTGAACCACCGCCAACATTACCGAGGAGCTTCCACAATGAATGGATGCCGTTCATCAGAAGATAAAGCAGGGTAGTACTGAAAATGTGTCGCAGAATTTCATAGAAAAAGGCTTTGTTAGATTAACTTCCAACGGCAACAGGCCTTGAATAACTAGGAGGTGCCATTTATTGGTGAGCACTGGCAGTCGCTGTTCACTGTTATCTGTTCACTGTTATCCTTTCGCGAATGAAAACAATATGTGACATGCAAACATTAGGAAAATAGTGTCAACCGAAACCACCGGCAAACACCATTGAAAGGCACCACAAGGTAGTGATGAAAAAGATATAAAAATGGAGTGGCGACTCCAGATAATGAATGTGATAACAAACTAAAGCACCATACGTTGACTTCATTGTATAAGGTTGTACCAGCTCAATTTTACCGAGCAAGAGAGTTACAGAAAAATGAAGCGTAGCAGGACATATTTATGAAGCCAATAAGATAGAGGGTTATGAGCCAGCAAGGAGCCTTTCATAGCGCGATTATCTTGCTTGGTCTCTCATTGATAATTGGTTCACGGAAGTATGGATTACGGAAGTGGTGTCTCGAACAACTCATCTAAAGACACTTCACAAAATCACTGAAAGGGAAAAAATCAATAATGTGAACCAGCAGTTGGCTGCTACGCTATGACCAGCTTTAAAGAAAGACACTCCAAGTACATGAGTATTGGGTGACAACGGACACGTAATAGCGCAGTCAATGCAATACAAATATGTCATCTAAATAAATGAAAATCAACAGTGAGCACCGTCTCACTAGATCAGAGTAAGGGACTCTCCTACACCGGAGCAGGAACGCGTCATCGATTGCGCGTCGGGCTCATGTTAGCAGCGTCAATGAGTAAAAACCAACCCTTTCAAGTATTATTGAAAAAATAACTTTTTAGGTTACACAGCGAGTGTAATGTCGAAAAACTTTCTGTAATAGTGTAGATATAAATCGAGTTCAAACTTGAGAACTATGAAACAAACGTTCATCATTTCAAATTCAAGTGGTGATCATTCGAAAACCGCTCGTCCAATCGGCCGCAAATTTATACAGTATCTCTGATTAATTCATCAACATAATAACATACGTTTTTATGGCACGCCCAACAAAGAAATTAAATAAAACGGTAGAAAATCCACGACGCGACAATAAGTACCTATAAAATCGCATCCTAAGTGGAACAAAATAAAACAATTGAAAATAACTTCAGAAAATCTCGAAGCAAAAAATTGGGCCAACCTCGATCTCGAGTAACGACGATTACTCGACGTACGTTAGCTTCTCATGAGCCAGCTAACGCGGTCACAATCAAGTTCAAATAAACGGTATTTAGACGACGTATGAAAGCTACGCGACCTCAAGAGATAAAAAACAGATAAAATGAAAATGAAGGACGCACCATGATAACATTACATTTCTGCTTCTGCGCGTGGGTAGGGTTCACAAATAATTGTGAGTAACAACATTCTAGTAGTAGTGGAAAAGAAACAGCAAGCACAACACAGGTATTCACGTATCAGCAGATATGAGTATATCACGTTCAACCAAAAGCAGCATGGAACTATCTCGTCTAAGTCGCAATACAAAATACAACGCGTCTCACAGCTCCTCAATGAAAACATACCTCTAAATGCAAGTCTCAGGAACAGCTGGAATGACACTTCAGGCACCAACAAACATTTATGGAACCCAGCAACACTATTAGAACGCGACATTCAAGGGAACAATGATCATCTCATTATCAATTCGTACGGCTTCTAATGAGGGTTAATTACTTGAGATGATCCTGCGCAGGAAGAGCAAGCTGCGAACTGTCAGGAAAGGAAGACATCTCGTACCATCAATTGAAGTTCCAAAAAGCGCTTGATCGCAATTAGTTGAAGCATTCGTGTATTTAGCTCTTGTGGAACATTTTATGGATCTTGTTTAGAGTTGAAAGTACTTGTGGTATAAGCCTAAGTACCTATGTTCAACTCAAGCAAATTGGTCAACTTCGAAGGCGTAATTTTCCTGATCAGTCACCTGTAAGCGTAGAAGTTCAATTCTTTTAGAGTTAGAAAATAGTTCAGCTAAGGATGCTAGCCGCTAGTGTATCCTATGCCATTATTAGAGATGTAAGGCCATATCAAAACAAAACACAAGAGATCAGCGCACCGTGGTCATCTAACTTATGTTATCTGCAAATAACAGAAATAATTGGAATTTCTCAGACAATAAGAACCATAGCTACATTATAAAACTGTAGACACTGTTTCTGAAACTATTGAACAAGTAAAAAAAGGACCAGTCTGCTTGTGATGGTATAGCAGCTGACCAAGCGATCAGGTTCGCCAAGACATAGGCAAAAATTGTTAAGGTCCCGTAGAGCGGCAATAAGCTCCAGCTTAGCAGCCCGGTACGGAGGAGCCATTAGGATTTCTGAGTAAAGCGGCAAAAATTGTACATCTAATAATGTGTAGCTACAGAATGGTGCACTTTCACGCAAAAGCTTCCAAGGTTGCAACACTCTAGGTCAACCTCAAAATAAATACAGCATCAAACTTGCCTAATCGATCAAGCTGGATAAATAGACCAAAGTAATCAGCGTAACAGTCGTACTAGTTGCAGATCTCACCACATACAAGTTAACTGAGTAAAATGAATCACTTTCACAATCTATGTCAGCAAAATGCTACACCACCCAACAGAAAGTTGTTGGGTAGTACTGAATCACAGGTAAAGATCTGGCAAACATCTATAAATGGACACAAAAAAATCTATTTAACAAATGACGGAAGTGATGCAACAGCAGTTGGTCAGCGGTTGTATGCATTCAAGCTAAGAATGTTCATCGTAGAAATGCGCCGGAAAACACAAGTGCCCTGGCCGACATACTAGCGTTTCGCCTAGAAAAAAAAAGAAAGACAGTTAAGACGGCACTAATAAACGTGACAGAAGCAAGTAGGGATTCCGTACACTATTCCCCAATGCCCTGAATGTAAACTGTGAAAGAGTTGTCGCACTCAGTTGAACTAATATTCTACATCTGATGATGCCTATCCATCAGGGATGGGCAGCGCCGGTGCCCCTCAAGACTGATGAACATTCTCTCAAGAATATATTACTGCATATTTTGTAGGGGCACAAAAAACATCAAGTCTAACGTGGGAGCCCCACGATATAAACATCACTGTCAACGGTGTGCGATTGCTTAGCTGTCATTAGAACACCCAGTTAAAACAACAGTGAACTCGAGCATCATGACAAGTTTATTGAACTAATTAAATAGAAGACGTCTCACGCTACAGCAGCCAGCACAGATTTGGAATTCAAGATGTTTGGATGGGGATACAATACAATTTTAAGCACTAACTAAGTTGGAAAAATAGTTGGGCTAATTGCCAGACGTTAATTGTTCAATGAACAAGAGCAAAAGGAAATTATTTGATAAGAATTATGATTCACAAAATGAACAATTATGCTTCCTACAAATGATTGAATCTTATGATGAGTTGTAGGATAATATACGCGGTGTTAGAAAGCCAAGGCATGATTGCCTTGAAAATATAAACGTATAATAACTCATCATGTGAACATTTTAAATGGTGACTAGTATTTCTTTCAGCTGTATTTTGTTAGGCATTGTAAAGATTAGATCTTCGTTACTCATGAACAAATGCCCTAGATTTACTTGACACGCATGGAATAAACATTGGTGAAAAATATTAGAAAGAACATAGCAAAAATTTCGTTGGGAGACTTATGTAACTGAGACTTATGTAACTGAATTCACTGTGATGAATTCACTGTTCAGTAACATTGGTGAAAGATGTCAAAGGAGCACCCGTCCTCTCGTCTAACGAGCTCGGTCACCTATTAGTGCGCAGTTAACTGGGTGCTGGACCAATGGTGACCTGCACATCTAGTAAGATTTGATGGGCCTTCTCAACAGAGCTTATTGCCAGTCAGCCAATACAGTATTTTAGTTAGAACTGGAACAGTAGCAAAGAAAATTCAATTACCTGGTCAACCTTTACAGAATTTTAATTTATAATAATTTACAATATAGTAGAAATTGGTAAATAGACGATATGCTTACTTCATTAAGGAATCTTTGTTCATATGTTTTACCGGTAAAAAATCTAGTATTTTGAATTATTCGTTGGGAAATTTTTGTACCTTCTTCTTTCGCTGTTGTGCCTCAAAAGTTTGACACGTGTCTGGGTATATGCGTAACTCTTGAGGACACCAATGCGAATCAAATTAAAGTGCCAAGGCTTCCTAGTGCGGATCAAAACGAGCATACGTGTCGGGCTCTGTTGATAACCAAATAACGTGGTAACAACCATACAATCTCAATGTTCAAAATTAAAAATATCGACATGAATATTGTGACATGGAACCGTTCGGGTAGATTATTTTTTATAACCAACGTTGTGAGCAGCTTACTAAGTAAACAGCCGTGGAGTCGCGATGTTTTGAAAAGAGTGATTAGCAATGTGCAAAGGCCCGAGACTCCTCATCACGACAAATATACTTTAGCTCAATTGGATAGAGCAATGATTTAGCATGTACACGAATGGGCAACCAACAGTTTCCTCTCAAGCTGAAGGGTGGCTTGGGTTAGGTGGTCACAGATGCCTGTACTTATCTTTTACTGGTCAGTGCCGATAGAAAATGCATGCATGTATGTATGTATGTATGGTGGCTCATCTAAAAGAACATAATATATAAATGAACAACTAATACTTCCAGCATCAATCTTTAACATTTTTCTTGCTGTGTTCAAACAAAAAGTTTCTTTGTACTCGTGCTTTGATTGCGATATGCAAATAATCATTTTCGAAAATTTGCTGCAATACGTCAGAACCATCATGGCAGTTTGAACATTGCTGGCCCCGGGTTAAAAGTAGAAGTACTCAAATCATCTTGAAGACAGCACTTAAATACACTGCAATCAGTATCGTCCTGCAAGTGTCACCTTGGTTGGACGAACTAACTGATGCTTGAAGAACCAAGAAGTATGCTTTCAGTCACTTTAGACGGAATACAATGGGGTTAACAATATTCCAGATATTTATAGTTTTGTTATAGGTTTGATGAGGATCAACCCGCATATTGTTGGTACGCTGAATACTGTTCTGTCGAATAGTGAAGAGCTTCTATACTGGAACAGGGATAGCGCAGTTTCCAGTTTCGTAGTGGCGATTAACAACATTTCAAGTATTCTTCTCAACATAAGTTACTCGGTACAGCTGAACTTGAAAATGATCGAAGAGCTGTTGAAAAAAAAAAACGTGAGAAAAATGTGGCAGTTCAGATTATTTCGGAGAAAGTAGGCCACCACGGAATTCAGCTCATATATAGGGAAGCAGCTAATTCAGTGGGTTAGCTACTCCATCACGGATTTAAAAATTGCACAGGTCTGCAGTAACTCCTATGGGAAGAAGAACTATAGTTATCACCATGTCCAAGTCTCATAATTAAGTAGTGTTCATAACGCCAGACCACCGGAGTATATTTCAGTTCGTCACTTGATCTGATAGTTATGCATCATTCAGCTTCTCGTTAGAGGTCCACTGTCGTTTCAACTTTTGATCAAGTATGAAATGTGATGGATACAAAGGGGGGAACAGCTTCGTGGACGAGTGTAGTCGTTACATGGCAGCACCCAACAAGCTATACCTTAACAGCTACCAGAGCTGCGTAAAGTTACAGTAATTTTTTATATTAATGTGTTAGAGTTAGGTTTACTGCTGTGTAAAGTCAATGTTATTTACGTTTGCCACAGGAGGTACAGGAACTTCTAAGGGACCGAGACCATATGGTCACAGCACTCCCCGGTGGCTGTAAGGAGGATCAACACATTACCTACCCCAAGGATTCGCAGTCGTCCTTAAGGTGCCGGTGGTTATGCGCCCCAACACCTGCTGAAGAGGAAGATGAAAAAGAGACAAACGTGGAACCCATGCATGAGATCTACACAGAGTGCAGGGAATTTCAGGTATGAGAACAGCAAGAATGGAAATAAGAAAAAGGAGGAGTCGTAGGAAAAGGTTGCATGAAAGAATGAGCGCCACTTGGCTGTTACTAGCCACTCGAAAAGAGTAGAGTTAGGACCGATGTGTGTGCTTGAGTGTGTGTGTGTGTGTGTGTGTGTGTGTGTGTGTGTGTGTGTGTGTGTGCAACAACTATTGGGAGAGTTGTTAAAAGGGAGTTTGAGGTTAGGTTAAATGAAACTTCAACTAGACAGAAGACGCAAATGAGGTAAATAACTGTCAAGGGAATTCATGATGGGGGAGAGAGGAGAGATAGTGAAGAAGAGAATATTCTGGAGGGGAATAATGATGTTCACCACCCCCGGTTGGGCCGAGACTCCGTGCGGCCTGTGAACCTATCAGATGCACAGGGCTGGAAACGGTCTGGCGCAGCAGCGCCGACCGTGCAGGGGTTTTTAGGCCTCACAGGTAGGATTCTAAGGTTAAAATAAGTTCAATTTGATCTAGAGATGGTTCGTCGAAAGTGCCATCTAAGATAACCTTACTTTAAAAGGTAATTTGGTAAGAATAACGTTGTGAAACAATACACAAGAAGGATCATAAACCGAACCTTTCCCAATTCAGGCAATCACATTCCCAAAAACAGAACAAACAAAAATTTATCGTAAATTTGTTTTCAAACAAATAACTCGGCAACAAACCTCTCCCTGGCAAAGTAATTACTCGGAGAGAGTGGGGACACTTTTGTTGCTAAGCAACAAAAACCAAATTCTCAGCAACAGCGACGAATTTAGGAAATACAAATAGAAAAGGAAATCCGTCATTACACCACGCGTAGGAAATTTTACGATTTCCCCGCTGTGATAAATTACATAAACAAGACGCATGACAGATTTCATCAAGTTTCCTCAGAGGTTTACAAGTTTAGGAAGACAACAACAGGCCGATTGGCCCAAACTAACCAAAGGTAGCTAAGTGAATTCGAACATATATAACTGAATGCTTAAACAACCACGAATTCAAAGAAAAACAACAGTTTACTGAACGAGCAATTCCCCACAAAAAACAGCCGTTCTCATAAACCTCCACATCGATTAAAACACTAATCTATACCTTCAACTCTTTCAAATCAGTGAAAACGAAGAAATATAATAAACCCTGTGCTATAAGTCAGTCACATTAGAGAACGCAGTGAAAATACAAAAATGTTTTATGGTCATGAAACGGAGAATGGAGAGCCATTAGCGTTGGGCAGGCAGAGAGAGAATCTAAATGGTTTTAGTATCAAAGAAACGGAGAGTAGATAGCCATTAGCGTTGGGCGGACAGAGAAAGAATCTATAAAGGTTTAAGTATCAAAGAAACGGAGAGTGGAGAGCCATTAGCGTTGGGCATGCAGAGAAAGAATCTAAAGGGCTTTATTATCAAAAAAACGGTGGGATGGACGAATATTTAATCTGCCACGTGTTCGACAAAAGAAATACAGATATAGACTCAAGGCCGAAATCCCCCAGGAAGGGGGGTGGCCTACGGCAAGGCGCACCTCACACTCTCATTCACTCCACTCGCACACCTTAGCCCTTTTGCGCAGAAGGGGTCCGGCCGGGAACACCGCCAAACACCCTCCGGGTCATGAGTGCGGTTCGAGGTCAGTGTCGGCAGCAGGGCCCGACAGTGTGACTGGTTTACCCCTGCCACGTCATGATGACCACCCCCCCCCCCACCCACCCACCCACGACCATCCCGAATCTCAACGATGTGCCTTGGGCGGGAACGCACATTAGGGCAGCGTCAAAATTCATCCGTTCACAATCATTCGCCACTCACGCCTATCCAGTGCACGCTCTCTCACTACCTCCACACTCAGGTCTCTCCTTCCTAACGCCTGCTTTACACCATCCAGCCACCAAAACTTCGGTCTTCCTCTAGGCCTACGTCCAATCACCTCTACCTTCCACACCCTTTTCACCAATCTCCCCTCATCCATCCTCGCCTGTCTCTCAACGACACTCCAGCCATGCTCCTCAAACACTTCATCTCGAAAACATTCAACCTTCTTCTCTCCTCTGCTATCACCTCCCAAGTCGCATCTCCGTACAGCACAGTTTGGACAACGACACCCTCATACAGCCCGCTCCTTGCTTCCATCCTCTACGTCCTGCAGCTCATTACGCTCTTCAGTGCACCCAACACTTTACATCCCTCTTCACTCGCGGCTTCACCATAGTTTCCACAAGATCCGTCTTCTCCACATGGGAGCCCAGATACTTGAAACACTGAACTTCTTCCAACAACTCTCTAATTAGGAGGACACTAATACTGCTCGCATCGGCAGTCCTCGATCATCTCATTACTTTACTTTCACCCACGTTTACTCGAAGCTTCCTCCTTTCACACACTCTACCAAACTAAGACACCAGCCTACACAGCTTCTCTTCTGAATCCGCCATCAGAGCTGTTTCATCCGCAAACAGCAACTTGCTCAACTGCCAACTCCGCCCATTCGCTTCCAACGGCTCCAAGTCACGACCCAACACGCTCGCGTTCACCTCCCTGACCACTCCATCCATGTAGAGATTGAACAGCCAGGGAGACATCACGCAGCCTTGTCTCAGACCCACTTTCACTGTAAACCAATCACTCACTTCGCTTCTCACTCTGACGCATGCTCGGCTGCCAACATAGAAACTCTGCACCGCTTCCAACAGCTTTCCGCCTACTCCATACAAACGCAACAATCTCCACAGCGCATCCCTGTCAATCCTGTTGTATGACTTTTTCATATCCATAAGGGCCCAGAACACATCCTTTTCTTTGGCAAGGTACTTCTCCCAGACCTGTCTCACTGCAAAAATCTGATCGGCACACCCTCTACCACTCCTAAAGCTACAAGGTTCCTCTCCAATTGCGTAATCCACTCTGCCATACAACATACCGACCACACACAACAAACTGATATCTTTCGAGTTGCAGCATTCATTTTTATCTTATTTGCCCTTATACAGCGGGACAAAGCAGGCGCTGCGCCACTCAATCGGTACCACGCCCGCCACAAAACAAATATTCAGTAGCCTCATCAACCATTCGACAATTGTTATTCCACTCTTTTTCAGGCACTCAGTCGTAACGCCATCCAAAGCAGGGGCTTTCCCTGATTTCATCACCTCCACCGCCTCCTGCACCTCTTTCCTAGTAATGTCCGCAGCAGGTCTCTCTCCAAAAACCGGCATCCGCGCACCACCACCCACAGGAGCAATGTCAGCCGCTCTGTCACCCTCCACATTCAACAAATCATCAAAATACTCGGCCCACCTTTTCCGTAAACCAGCACTTTCCGTCAACAACTGGCTGTTCTGGTCTTTCACCACCTCCTCCTTTCCGGTCTCTCCGTTTATCACACTCTCAATCTTTCCAGAAGATCTTTTTGTTCTGCTCAAAATTCTGGCACAACCGTCTGCCCCACCTGGCATCAGCGTCCTTTTTGGTTCTCCCCATCACTCACTTTACCTCCTTCCTCTTCTCCTTATAGTTGTCATTGGCCACCACCGACTTCGCCTGCAACCATTCCTCAAAAGCTCTTTTATGCGCCACCAGCAGTTTGACCTCCTCGTTCCACCACTCGCAGCCCTTCCGTCTGCACCCGGCCCCACGTCACACCACACACATTTTTCGAACATCTCAACAAGGCATCTCTGAACGTCTCCCATTCTTCCTCCACATCTTGCAGATCCTGCCCTCTCACGATGTCAAATTCTTCTCTCAACGCCCGCTGGAACTCCTCCGCTCTGCTTTTCTCATCTAGCTCACTCACTTTCACAACCTCTCTTCTTCCTCCCACTCCTTTGTTCCCCTTCCATTTAAGTTCCACTCTCAATTTTTCCTCCACCAGCAGATGGTCAGACACTCCTCCACCCTCTTCTCTCAACACCCGCACATCCAACAGCCTCCACACCACTCTCTTCAAAATCAGCACAAAATCCATCAGCGCTCTCTCCACCACTTCACCATGGGCCATCCTTACCCATGAGTACTTGTGAATGTCTCGCTTCGTGAACAGGCTGTTTCTGACTACCAGCTCTTGCTCCATGCGTAAACCTACAAGATTTTCTCCACTGTCAACCTTACCAGGAACGCCATTTTTCATTATCACATTATCCACTACTGCATCACCCACTCTCGCATTAAGGCCACCCAGCACAACCACATTGAATTCACATCCAAAACTCTCAATACACTCGCTCAGGTCAGTTCAAAAATGCTGCCTCTCCTCCTCACTCCTCTCGCTACCAGGTCCGTACGCACTCACAAATACCCATTTTTCTACGCCAAATCAATTACTGCGAGGTGCAAATAATTGATTGGGCATACTCACAGAATACGGGCCACCCTTGCATGCTAGAGACACGTGCTTATATGAAAGCCGATATCCTTACATAGATGTATGATTAATGGATATTACAGAGTTGCATTAGCTGAAGCCACACCAGTATCATGAGCACGATACATGTGCATCATTACAGCAAACGGTCTCCTTGAGGTTCAACATTGAGGAACATTCATCAATATATCTCTGCTTGTCCCCAACCCAAACCAATGTGACCAGCGACTATACAGCCTGCGCAACTAACAGACACGGACACCGCATAAACAGCTCTGATCGGCCTAGGGTGCATCCGTCGCCTATAAGCATGACGCTGGCTTTGGGAAAACAGCAACAATCTATGTGGTGTCTTGTGGAAACTAAACTGGAATACACTTACTAATTAAATGTATGATGAAGAGCGAACTTGAAAACGAACTATGTACTCTCTCATTGTTTTTCTTTCGTATGACACTCAAAAATGTACTCGAGTGACCGGGATTTCAAGCGTGTTTCTGTCAATGTCCCAGCGTGTTGCTGCCAATGCCCTACTAGCACCGATGGTCAAATCAGCGATAGGTGGTTCAACAAGAAACGGGAAGCTGTCATGTCTCCGAGTTCGTTAGGGCTGAAAGTATACTCAAGTCACAATAATAGTTGAGAATGTGTAAGGGCTCAAAAACGAAGTAATTGATGACTAGTGACGATAGAACTAAAGAACAAATTTTACTCGATGAGCTTTGCAATTTCCTATTTTAAAGTAGAATGCATGGGTAACGAATACACAGGTAGTAATGTAATGACTTGACCCTTCAGTGCTCAAGACCAAAACAAGTGCGTTACTCACCAACCCAATTTGAGATAAATCAGTTTATTCTGTAGCTTTTCAAGGATACAACATTTAAGTCTCACCACCCTATCCTCCTGACGCTTTAGCAGAGAACAACGAGGAACATATGAGTCTCTAATGATTCAAGTTTCATAGAAAAGTATTTATAATTTTTCGTTCTAGATTTGAAATAATTTTAAATGAGATATACGCATACTTGGCAGTGTTTCAATATTCGCATCGTAATACACACAACGATTAAGTTTGAGTAAGTGTTGAAACTATAATTCATTGATTCGTCAAATTTATTCACAAGAGGAATTTTCTCTCCTACGGCAAATAAGGAAGATGCAGATTAATTAATGGAAATCGAAATCATACAAATTTAATTCAAGCTGATGCTGAAAAACTAGTATGCAATAAAAAGAGACAGTATGGGTCTAGTAAGAAGAGTAGTTTTCACAACGGAACCATAAATAGTGACCGGAAACATGTTTACATACTACATACACATAAAAAATAAGTAGGGAAGCACCGGATATCCGTTGGCTATCCAGCATTCCAACACTTTCTTTTCAATATCCGGCTGTATTGCCGGATAACAACTTGATATACGGCCGGTTAACCGCATAATGTACAAAAAGATCAAATAATGAAGCAGACATAAAAATTACCAATTAAAAGTTACATGGCAAAATTCTATCAATACTATGATTATTATTGATTAGGAGAAACGAGGTGAAGCGGGTGGTGAGGAGAACCAAAAGGGACGCTGATGCCAGGTGGGGCAGACGGTTGTGCCAGAATTCTGAGGAGAACAAAAATGTTCTGGAAAGAGGTGAAGAGGGTCAGACAGGGAGAGACCGGAAAGGAGGAAGTGGTGAAAGATGAAAACGGCCAGTTGTTGTTGAAAAGTGGTGATGTACGGAAGAGGTGGGCCGAGTATTTTGATGAGTTGTTGAATGTCGAGGATGACAGAGAGGCTGACATTGTTGCTGTGGGTGGTGGTGCACGGATGCCAGTTTTGGGAGAGACTTGTTGTGGACATTACCAGGGAAGAGGTACGGGAGGCGGTGGACGTGATGAAAACAGGGGAAGCCCTTGGTTTGGATGGCGTTGCGACCGAGTGCCTGAAGAAGGGTGGAGTAATGATTGTCGAATGGTTGGTGAGGTTACTGAACTTGTGTTTCGTGGCAGGCGTGGTACCGAGTGAGTGGCACAGTGCCTGCATTGTTCCGCTATATAAGGACAAAGGCGATGAAAAATGAATGCTGCAACTCGAGAGGTATCAGTCTGTTGTGTGTGGTTGGTAAGTTGTACGGGAGAGTGCTGATCAAAAAGATTAGAGACAGCACGGACTGCGCAATTGGAGAGGAACAGTGTGGCTTTAGGAGTGGTAGAGGGTGTACCGATCAGATTTTTGCAGTGAGATAGGTCTGTGAGAAGTACCTTGCCAAAGGAAAGGATGTGTTCTGGGCCTTCATGGATCTGGAGAAGACATACGACAGGATTGACGGAAGCGCTGTGGAGGGTGTTGCGTTTGTATGGAGTGGGCGGACATCTGTTGAAAGCAGTGCAGAGTTTCTATGCTGAAAGCCGAGCATGTGTCAGAGTGGGGAGCGAGGTGAGTG
>SDVV010012582.1:0-15412 GCA_016164225.1 Gammarus roeselii | reverse complement strand
ATATTCCCTTTGCTTGTTACAAGTCCAGTAATAGCGACTAGTTTCAAGCAATGTTAGGTGATCGCTCGTTTGTAGACTGTAGAGTTTAAACGCTTATGTAAGCTTTCCGCATATGTCAGTGATTGTTATGGGGGTTTAGAATAATTTTTTTTTGTTGTAATGTTGGATGTGTTGCTCCTACCATTTTCGTCTATTATAACGAATATTGAATAAATCCAGTTTAACATTTGTACTTCAGATCTGTGATTTAAGGTCCGCAGTCAACAAGATCCAGGATATAAATCATGCCCAAGGTACATAATTAGCGAAATATATATCAATGTACGACAACATAGATCAAATATCAATGAATGCAGAAAAGGTTACCATACACTGCCATATACATTAATACCTAGGCAACCTAACCTAACAGTCATCCTAACCAATAGTTATGTATTTTTATTCCAGTTTGATGCTTATGTATGATATTGATACGTATGAAACTCTCCACTTGTGCTGTATATTAAACAAATCAAAAGCAGTTCGAATACACTTCTCCAATTTAATCCAGCAAATATCCTTTTGCGGATGTTTAGATTCCAGAATTTGTATCGATATCTCTGATACACGCTTGGATGAGACTCAGCAGGTAGGATCCAAAAGTACTAATGCACTTAAATTGTTACACTCTTTAAAAGTGGAACAGTTTCACGCGATATTAGGTTCAATGATCTAGTCATCCTAACCAACTTAACCAATAATTATATATTTTCATTCAATTTTGATAGTTATGTATGATATTTAGTCATTATTTTGTGCGAGGTACATAACAAATTCTCTCCACACGGCTCTATTTTACGTAGTTTTTTTAACGTCACACACCAGGTACACACATACACGCTTTATGCATTAGTTCTCTTGGACCCTACCTGCTGAGTCTCATCCAAACATGTAACAGAGATATCGATACAAATTCTGGAATCTAAACAACTGCAAGAGGATATTTGCTGGATTGAATTGGAGAAGTGTATTCAAACTGCTTTTGATATGTTAAATATACAGCCCAAGTGGAGAGTTTCATACATATCAATATCATACATAAGCATCAAACTTGAATAAAAATACAAACAAAACTACTGGTTAGGATGACTCTTAGATTAGGTTGCCCAGGTATTAATGTATATGGCAGTGTATGGTAACCCTTTCTGCATTCATTGATATTTGATCTATGTTGTCGTACATTGCCATATGTTTCGCTTATTATGTACCTTAGGCATGATTTATATCCTAGATCTTGTTGACTGCGGACCTGACATCTCAGATCTGTAGTAAATATGTTTGAGTGGATTTATTCAATATTCGTTATAATAGACGAAAATGGTAGGAGCAACACATCCAACATTACAACAACAAAAAATCTTATTCTATCAGTAAAACCATACATAAAATTTGCTAACGCTTCAACACCCATAACAATCACTGACATATGCGATAAGCTTACATAAACGTTTTGAACTCTTCAGTCTACTAACGAGCGATCACCTAGTCGATATTATTATTTGTAACAAGCAAAGGGAAAAAGTATATATTTGTAGGTACATAAACTGGTAAAGATTGGTAAAAAATACAGAGTCAAGTGGATAAATTTGATTTGAATAAAGCTTAAATCAATGAAGAAATACATGAAATAAGTATGAAAACGTGGAAAAATACATAATCCTTGGTTAGATTAGGTTAGGATAGGTTAGGATGGATTAGGTTTACGGCCCCTCTACATTACAAACCTGTAGTGAAAAATGCTACTGTGGATCTGTTGAATGCTCGAATGAGTCAGATATTCCGAATTGGAACGCAATCTCATAACAAAGCCTGAATTGATCAATAACTTCTAAGTGTATAAACGGCAAACGGATCACAAACATTTATAAAAGTAAGACATGCGGGAATAAGCATCTAGTAACAACATGCGACCGGATAACATAATTGAGATCTACATTAAATTATTGAAGACTTTTAAAACTAACACTCTACACAAGTCCGGAATACTCGTTCTCCAAGACGACATGGAACCGGACCCAAATCCAATGTCGAGAGGTAAAACATATCAATATTTTTTATCATTACATCCAATTACGCGTATTTTATACCCAACATTCCATGAAATTAGGCAAATTTATATCAAATACACTTATGTTCCTATGATAACCGTTCAAAAACGTATAACAGCAATAAAATGGCTAGGTAAGTTCCTCTACTATGGTTTAAGCAACATTTATTAAGTACGATATACGGTTTATCCTACCACACACAGATGATAAATCCTACACCAATATGGAAGGTGTATGCTCAATCAATACATGATGCCGATATGCATTACTGATCTTGTACCTAATAAAAACATAAATAATCATGTACTTTAGCTCCTAACGTGATCTGGTTCATGAAAAAATCATATACTAACATAACAGCCATACCGAAAATATCTGACATTTAACACTGAGTTCATGCATAACAAATAATAATATTACGGTATCCGTTCAAATCTATAACAAATTCATAGACCTAGCTGATGCTAAGCCTTCTCCGAAGGACAGAATTCAAGCCCACTTTGTCATAACAACGAACTCTACAATGCTTTACTCGGTCACTTCTCAGCAATCTACCACTGATATCTAACTAATTTAGAAGTAACACCCAGTCATGGTACAATACCACAGACATACCATGCATATGTTTAGTCCATCATCTCTGAACAAGGTCGAGCAAAGTCACATCCTGGACATAACCAAGAATCTATACACAGTTACAGTGGTCATGAATGGGCCTGACATGAGTCTCAAAGAGGGTGTGGACAAAAAAACTGGGCTTCTGTTCACTGACGACCTAAGTAAATCACTACATCGATCAGTAGCTTGTCGGATAACCTCTCTAACAAACCCATGGAAGTTAAGACCGACTTCCACAAGAACTTGCAAAATCCCGTTGAACTGGACGAACTCCAAATGACCACCAAAGAGTGTAAGCCGCCTCTACACCTGGACCCATCCATCCAGTAATTCGTCTTCTTAAACGTTAAACTACACAATTGCTAGGGATCAATGACAAAATTCCACAAAGATGCAGTACGGATGTACCTCTTAAACATACGTTCCTATGATTATCGTGGAAAAAAAATAATTCAACAACAACTATAAAAATAGCCAAATAAGAATCTCTACTCTGCCCTATCCGATATTAAAAATTGTAATATACTAGGGTATCCAGCATAGTACAACGGTCTACTTTTACAAATAAGCATAAACACAATGAGCTTTAGCCTAGGGGACTCTCTAACTTCTCTAAAACTTTGAAGTATGTTCTTACACTAAATATACAATAAAGTGACCACAAGACTAAATTTGTAACAAATGGAATGTTCTATATCTATAATATCCACTCCAAACATTATATCAGGATGTAAGAAGATATAAAAAATACTAAAAATATGCAACATCTAACTAAATTATACTTGAAATAATGTTTTTCATTGGAGATACAAACGTGCTTTATTCTAATATTCCTATAATTGTTTAAAATACCCAATATCTTGCATCAAAGATTGAAACTGAACAGCGAATAAACAAAACGGAATGAAATATACTAAAAGGGTCAATTTATAATAAAATAAGATGAATGATGCAATAACCGATCAATTCTGCCTAAAATTGTGTGCTACATGGACGATGCAAACTAAAATATCCTAGAAATTTATATAACAGTATGAGATAACTATTCAAAATTCAATAAAACACCACAGATTAAACATATAACATATATCAACCGATCGCAACATAATAACATACGATAAATCCATATCGTTCAGCTATTCTCGCTATCGGAACACCGCGTCAATGGAACACCGATAAATTGGTTCAAAATTGGATATTGCGTTATGGGGTATACAGAATCTCGTAACGAGGCTATTGTCAACTGCCTCACTAATAAACCATATTATTCCTATAGTTATTAAATGCATATGAAATGAATAGATGGAAAACACAAAACGTTGCATAAATTCAATATCAGGCTGGTACCAAACAGGACCGATCGCACACTAAGGCTGCAAATTGAGTTATAAAATATACCTACCGCACTATTCCTATAAACAGTATATACAATATATATATATATATATATATATATATATATATTATGATAAAAGAACAAAACACACAAATATCCCAATCCAACCGCTAAGAACCTACAAACCAACTTCCGAATGAGTCAATTATACTCGTGGGTGATGATACTGATGTTAACATGGATTTAACATGGAAGTGCAGTCTCACCTACTTTTCCAAAGCGAGAGAGCTATAACGAAATGCTTTCATTGATAAAGACAATCCTATTCACACTGAGCAAACAATTTGCATCTTGAAAATAATCCATAACGGGTTCTTTTTCCTTTTGAAGGAATCTTTCAGTCACCTGTTTATTATGAATTTTTTTCTGCGTCCGGTAGCTCACAACAGAGAAAACGAAAGAAGGAGTGACTGCAAAGTAACTAAAACAAAGCGCAAGAGTACTGATAATATGATCGGACAAAATAGCATTGAACTAATTGAATCTATGCAACGTGTAAATTGATCAACAGCGAACGACGTAGAATTGATTCCAAGGTTGAAAAAATTCATCATGAACGTGTCCGGAAATCAATATTCGTGCAAGAAGAATATGTGTGGAGTTTTCCCCTTTAATACAGCATGTAAGTTACTATGTAACTGTTATATTTATTATCAATAAAAATATCATACAAATGTATGTTATCAATACCTCTAAACATGCAGAGGACTAGTAACCTAATAACGTTTATAACCTATTAATATATATAACTTATTAACATGCCTTACGAATAACGCGAACGCTGTCCGTCCGTATGTCCGAAAGAGTCATTCACCTCCGTTCCCCTTGGCGCAGCCTACCTCCGTTCAGCCCCCCTTCGCGCGGCTGACTCCGGTCAACCCCCTACCCACTGCTAATTATGCCGTATCTTATTTTTTCACAAGGCTGTTTTGCATCCTTATACTCTACTCCCACTCTGTTCTCCAGAACACCTACTCCACTCTCCAGAACAACCACCTCCACCCTCTATAATACCCACTACACCATCCACCACGACTACTCTCCCTTCTATCGCACTGATTCCCCCTTCCACAACACTCACTATATTCTCTACAACGCCTACTCCATCCTCCACAACACCCACTTCATTCACCACAACCTCCCCTCCACTCTTCTAATTTCTACTCCAACCTCTATAAAATTCACTCTGCTCTCCACAGCACTCACTCCACCCTTCACATCACCACCCCACACTCCACAAAAAAACCACTTCACCCTCCATAACATTCACAACATTCACTCCACCCTCCGAACCTACCACTCCACTCTATCTCTAGAACACCCCTTCAACCTACACAACGTCCTATCTACCCTCCACTATACCCACTCGCCCCTTCACAATAACTACTCCACTCACTACAACACCCCCTCCTTCCTGCAGAACACCCACTCTACGCCCCACGTCACCCGTTCCTCTCTCCAAATCCAACACTCTTCCCTCCATAACTTACTCTCCACACTCCACAACACTCACTCCACAATCTACAAGAGCTATTCCTCTGTCCCCAACACCCGCTCCACTCCACCCTCCCCAGCAGCCCCCGCAACATCCACTTCACCCTCCACAACACCCACTCCTCGCTCCACAACACCCACGTCATCCTCCCCAACACTCACTCCACAACACCCAACCCTCCTTCCACAACCCCTACTCCACTCTCTCAAACAACCACTCCACCCTCCCTAACACCAATTCCAACCTCCCCAACACCCCATCTTCCCTCAACAACAACACCCACTTCACCCTCCACAACATTTACTTCGCCCAACACATCTCCCACTCCACCTTCCCAGACACCCACTCCACCCTCTCCAACATCCATTTCACCCTCTACAACCTCCACTCCTCCCTCCACATCCTCCACTCCACCCTCCCCAACACTTACTCCACCCTCCCCTACACGCACTCCATCTTCCCCAGCACCTACTCCTCCCTCCAGATCACCCACTTCTCCCTCCACATCGATCACTCTATCCTCCCTAACAGTCACTCCACCCTTCACAACACCCACTCCAGCCTCCCCATCACCAATTTTTCCTTCCGTATCACCCACTCTACCCTCCACAACACCCACGCTACCCTTTTCAACAGCCACTCCACCCTCCACAACGCCCACTCCACCCTTCACATCTCCCACTCCAGCCTTCTCGACACCCATTCTTCCCTCCCCAACAGCCACTCCACCCTCCCCAACGCTCCCTCCTCCCTCCACAACACCCACTCCTCCCTCCACAAAACTCACTCCACCCTCCACAACACCTACTCCACCCACTACAAAACTCACTCCACCCTTCACAATATCCACTCCTCCCTCCACAACACGCACTCCACCCTCCACAACAACCACTCCATCCTCTACAACACCCACTCCACCCTCCCTAACACGCACTCCACTCTCCACAACACACACTTCATCCCAAACACCCACTTAACCCACCCCAACACCTACTCCACCCTCCGCAACACTCCCTCCTCCTTCCACAACACCCAATCCTCCCTGGACAACATCACCTCCACCCTCCACAACAACCACTTCTCCCTCCACAGCACTCACTCCACCCACCACAAAACTCCCTCCACATTACCAACCCCTCCCTCCACAACACCCACTCTACCCTCCACAACACCCACTCCCTCCTCCACAACACTCACTCCACCCTCCACGGCACCCACTCCACCCTCCACAACACCCACTTCAACCTCCACAACGCCCACTCCACCCTTCACCCACTGTGTTCGTGATAGACTAAACAGGCCCACTTTATAAACAGTGTAAGGATAGAATTTTACTCCCTGGCCTGCCTCCGCCATGCCTTTCCCTAAACGGTCGTGAAGCGAGCTAACCGCAGTCTTTGCTCCGTGCCTCATTAGGCCGCATATCAAAGCCTCACCCCTACCCAAGACTGCTCACCGCACCCAATGCGGTAAGTGCCTGGCTCCACGTGAAAGATTACACCTTTACTACAGCTCGTTCCAACACGTCAGTTCATCGCACTCGCTACACGCTACACACCAGTTCACCGTGCTCGCTACACGCCAGTTGAACGCGCTCGCTACACGTCACTTCATTGCGCTCGCTACACGTCAGTTCATCGCACTCGCTACACGTCAGTTCATCGGGCTCGCTGCATGCCAGTTCATCGCGCTCGCTACACGTGAGTTCAACGCGTTCCATGCACATCAGCTCATCGCGTTCCCTGCACATCAGTTCATCGCGTTTCCTGCACATCAGTTCATCGCATTCCCTGCACATCAGTTGATCGCTTTCCCTGCACACCAGTCCATCCATTTTTTAGGGTTTCATTGTGTGTCCACTTGAATGAACTCAATGATGCGAACTCGGAAAATGCTTTTGTGCATTTAGATATCATGTATTGCCAATTTTGACCATAGTGCCAGAAAAGAGTGCGTACTACCATAGACATTTCAAGTGTTTTGCATATACTACAAAAAATATTGTAATTCTTTGTTGATGTTGCGATGATCAGGAATAAATTCCACGAGTGACCTACTCCGATTTCATTTTCAGTCTAACGCCAACGAATATTGTGATGTGTTGGTCTCTTCTTTATGGTCATTGGCCTGGGAACATTAGGTACGGTGCCAGAAGGACATTAATTCCAGTGCACTAGCACGCCATGGCTCTCACACAGTTCTTATGCACAGGTGCTCAATAGATAAATTCCTTGCTTATTTTTCTTAGGTATAGATATGTTAGTTTCTTTAGTTGACATTTTTATATGCCGATTAGCTTATATTCATGCCTTTGAAGATTGCTTGTAAGTGCTAGATATTTTTTGGTTCACCTGCCTACAATTCGTTTCCTGCCTTTTCGTTAGGCAAACATAATGACGTTATTATTTTGTTTTAGTTGTCTCCCATTTGCCTAGTTACTTTTGTTTTATAGTTGTCTCCCATTTACCTAGTTACTTTTGTTTTATTGTTGTCTCCCATTTACCTAGTTACTTTTGTTTTATAGTTATCTCCCATTTGCCTAGTTATTATATTTTATGAGCATATTAGCTTTATTAGTGTGCTCTCAAAATTATATTCATGCGTCATTTTTATAGATCATATTTTTGTAATTTTTTCTAGGTAATGTCCTGTTCAGTCAAAACAAGGTTGTCATTTATATACACATATATATTTTCTTTCGGTCACTCCTAGGTTGTTACTGGCGGTCACCAGCGGTGAAAAAATTGTCTGTGTCTTACCAGTTCATGATGGTTTAGGCAAAGCTAGAATGTGGCATATGCCACCAAACGTACGCTCCTGAAGTAATATTTTGCGATGGTCCTTCTAACTCTGCCAGAAATTTGCCCAGGAGTCCCTCAAATGGGGAAAGCAAGACGGCGCGCTGCAAATTTCGTCAACAGGCAGAGGAAACCAAACAACTGAAAGCATAAATCCGGCCCGTCTCCAATTGCTCATCCAAAACAGAAACAGTCTTCATCAATTGCTCATCCAAAATAGAGACTGTCGACACAAATACCTGATTACTAACAGTTAAATAAAAAATTGGAAGACGTGCCGATTTTTTTTTAACAAGCAGCAGTCAACGAAACTGTTGAGGTCACCCAATATCAAGTGCACCTAGACTTCGAATTGGCCAAGAAGCTTTCAATTCTAGACGCAGAGACAAACGACCTCATCAAATCGATAGAAAGCTCAGTCAAAGAGAGCAAGGCACTTTACACAACTGTAGTAAGCAGGAAGCAGCCACGTTGTGACAAAGTAACACACGTTGGGTCACAATCTCACCACATCCGAATCAACACACGTAACCGATTTGATGTATTTTCCGATGAAATGGTCTCTCAGAATACAGATAAAATTATTGTGATTGGTGATTACAATGTCACCTCCTTCAAATCAAATCACCGAAAAGGGAGAATTCAACTGAAAATACTCTGCAACTAGACTTGAAAATTTACTAAATTGAAGGCATAATCAAAAAAGAAAATATACCTTCTTCTTAAGGAATTGTACTTCAAGTCGGAGCTAAAGACGTGTCACAGACTGATTCGACATGGAAGAGGTAGGAAACCGTGTTACTAAATGTCAAACGTTCACACGGGAACCTCCATGTCACTGGCATCTTGCCCCATCCGAACCAAAGCAGATGCAAGTTAAGCAGGATAATTTTTCTAAATAATCGCCTAGCAACTAGTTGCAAAGCACAGAAAATCCCATTCTCAGATCATTGAAAAACGATGATTGACCCAAAGCAATATAATTTTAATCGAATCACCAACAAGGCTCACATAAACACGTATGGACTCGATACCATCGAAAACATCCTTAAAAGCATCGGCGCTGGTCTTGTAACAGAAAATAAGTCAAAAAAAGTACGATATCATATCCAGCAGTGCCTGACAAAACGATCCAACGGCCTCTGCCCGTTTCAACGCTAGATACACAACACAAACAAGAGCCCAACAAAACATAACCGCAGTTCCCCATTTAATGCAAGCGACTCCTATGCCCAGAACGTCAAAGTGGGAGAACCACTCGGAACTAGCTACCACAACTGGGTCCGTTATTTGATAGAGCCTGAGTTGAAAACGTCAACAAACTGTGAAAAAGTCCCTAACTTTGGATTAGCTAACTTTGATGGCGTAAGAGATTCAATGGCATCAGCAAATATAACCATCGGACAAGATTTCAATCAATCCCTTAACAATTTCTTGACTGCACTGTAAAATATTGAATATGAGCACATCCCGCGCAAAAACAGGCGAACAGCAGTCAATCAATTTAAGCACTGGAAAGAAGAATTGCAGCGCCTTTAGTCACAAATGAAAGCAAAGCACTCGATAAAACAGATACATCCACATGACAACGTAACAAAAAATGAACAAAACATCAGCAGAAGATACCTAAAAAGGGTCCAGAAGCGTAAAAATAAAGATTATTAAAAGGACCCCTCCGCTAATGCAATAACTAATCCGAAACAATTTTTTGGTTATATATCGAGCAAAAAAATCGAGATCTGTGATTGGTCCTCTCGAAAACGACGTTGGTGAGCTTGAAACGGACGACAACGAAATGAGTGTCCTACTTAATGAATATTTTTGTTCTGTATGCGCGTTAGAGAATCAGGATATTCCTAATCCTGAGGATATCATAGCGGAAAGATGAATTGAAGCCCTCAGCACAGTGAACTTTTCCCTCCTTGTTCTGGACAAAATCTCCAAGTCCAGAACAAGTTCATCGCAGAATCATAAAAGAGCCTAGAATCGGAATCGCCGAACATTTATCAAACATTTTCGCCCTATCTCTCACCAATGGCGCCTGCCCCTCTAAATGGAAAGAGGCCATTGTTACCCCAATAAAAAAAAAAGTACAAAAAGTGTTCCGGCAATTACCGTCCAATTAGTCTCACCTTAATTATTGGCAAGTTGATGGAAAGTTTGATAACGGATAAAATCAGAATTCTTAGAATCAAACAAATTGATTAGTGACTTTCAGCATTGCTTTAGACACAACCGTTCCTGTCTTACGTACATGCTACTTTTTTTCAAGAATATAATTGAAATCCACGACCCTAAATCTCCTATCTATATCATTTACCTTGACTTTCAAAAGGCCTTTGATGAAGTCCCCTACAAGCGACTAGTTAGTAAACTACACAGCATCAGTATTCGAGGCGAGCTTAACAACTGGATAAATGCTGGCTCACGGACAGACGGCAGCGAGTTGTACTTAACGGAGCTTCCTCCCCCCGTAGTAATGTAACAAGCTGCGTGCCTCGTGGATCCGCGTTAGGTCTAGTTTTCTTTATAATATTCACTAACGATCTTGATAGCAACGTACTCTCAAACATTAGCAAGTTATCAGACGATAATGAGATAGAGGGAAAATTGCAAACTGAACTAGAGTGTCAGCAGATCCAACTAGACTTGAACAAAATTGTTGTTGGTCAGAAAAGTGACAAATTAAATGTAATGTAGACTGATGTAAAGTTATGCACATAGGTCCTCATAACCTCAAACACGAATATTCTTTGTCCGGAAAGAAACTCATTCCTGTCACCAAAGAGAGAGATTTAGGTGTCATTATTAGTAACGACCTAAAAAGCAGCAAGCAATGTAACAATGCTGCCAAGAAAGGCAACAAAATGCTTGGTATGATATCCCGCACTATCTCGAGCAAAAACACAGTATTCTCAAGTTATATAATGCATTTATTAGACCGCATCCCGAGTATTCCGCTCTATTCTGGTCTCCATATCTTAGAACAAACGTTATTAGATTAGAAAAGATTCAGCGTAGAGCCACCAGACTCATCCCTTCGACGCGGAACAAATCGTACGATGACAGGCTACGTGAACTTTATTCGCTAGAGAAACGTCGAGTCAGAGGCGTCATGATGTAAGGGTGGAAAGTTGGAAGGTGGAAGGTGGACGTATACGAACGGAGTGCGTAGGAACAATGGATACAAAATAATTGGGGAGCGTTTCTCCCTCGACATCACGCGCAATTTCTTCACGTATAGAGAGAGTTGTCAAAGAATAAAACAAACTTTCAGCGGAGGTTGTAAACAGCAATACAATGGAAACGTTTTAGTCGCGGCTCGATAAGTTCCACATGAATCGCCGATTAATATCTCAACCGTTCCATGTCTTGATGTTTTAAAAACAGAAATGGCACATGAAGCTCTCTTAAACGTTCTACTTCAGAACTTATCCTCTTGCTATCAAAAGGCAACCTAGTTTGGGCCAATATGCCTGTTGATGTCTTCCTACGCTTTTAAACACTTATAAATACTCCACCCTCTCATACCCACTCCACCCTCCCATACTGACTCCACCCTCCACAACACCCACTCCACCCTTTTCAACACCCATCCTTCAAAACACCCACACCATCCTCCACAACACCCACTCCACCCTCCACAACACCCATTCCACTCTCCACAACACTCACTCCACCTTCCACAACACCCACTCCTTCCTCCCCAACACTCACTCCTTCCTCCCCAACACCCACTCCTTCCTCAACAGAGCCACTCCAACCTCCACAACACCCACTCTTCTCCCTCCACGACATTCACTCCACCTACAACAACACCCACTCCACCTCCACAACACCCACTCCACCTCCATAACACCAACTTCACCCTCCAGAACACCCACCCCACCCTCCATAACACCACTCCTCTCTCTACAACACCCACTCCACTCTTCCCATCACCCACTCCATCCTCCACAACACCCACTCCACCCTCCACAACACTCACTCCACCCTCCAAAACACTCACTCCACCCTCCCCAACACCCACTCCTCCTTCCACAACACATAATTCACCATCCACAACACACTCCTCCCTCCACAACACCCTCTCCACAACACCAACTCCACCCTCCCCAACACCCACTCCTCCCTCCACAACCCTAATCAACCATCCACAACACACACTCCACGCTTCTCAACACCCACTTCACCCTCCCCAACACCCACTTCTCCCTCCACAACACACACTCCACCCTTCTCACACCCACTTCACCCTCCCCAACACCCACTTCTCTCCACAACACCCACTCCTCCCTCCACAACACCCTCTCCACAACACCAACTCCACCCTCCCCAACACCCACTCCTCCCTCCACAACCCCAATCCACCCTCCACAACACCCACTCCACCCTTCTCACACCCACTTCACCCTCCCCAACACCCACTTCTCCCTCCACAACACCCACTCCACCTTCCACAACACCACTCCACCCAGCTCTTTTCCCTCTCCTGATCCTCAGGCTCTGATGTTTCCCTTCAACCTTTCAGTCGCCCCACTTCTCTCAGCTCCCCTGTCCCCAATCCGCCTATATTACCCCCTCTCCTTCACAGCTGTCCCCATTTCCTCCCCCTCACAAGGTACCTGCACTGGCTGCCGCTCCATCTCCCTCTGCTTCCACCATCATCCCCTTGCCCAGCCCCACCATCCTGGCTGGGGGTGCACAGTATGGGGGGGAAGCATATTTGGTAATGTTGTTCAGAGTTCATTTCACTGCAAAGTAATCGGTAATTATAGTCTACCAACACACTGCCTGTTATGTCTGTGCTTTAACTCTCACTTATACCTTTGCAAACTGTGATGTGGACCGTCCGCCACCGACTGCTGCATTCCGAGTTCGGTTCGGCTGATCAGTACAAGATCGATCAGTGAACGCAACTTTATTTTCTTTACCTCGCTCTCAATGCCGGAGATGCTTGATCATTCCATAACAATATACCATCGTATCGTCCATGCAAAAATAATTTAAAATAAGTTATCAAATAAGATCGATTCCAATCACTGACATCATTCTGCCACCTGTTCATGCAGTTCAATCATTCTGCCACCTGCTCATGCAGTTCAATCATTCTGCCACCTGCTCATGCAGTTCAATCATTCTGTCACCTGCTCACGCAGTTCAATCATTGTGCTCGCGTTCGATCCTGCTCCCAGTACTTTCTGATATTGTGATTGAATATTTCCTAATTTTGTAGCTTCTCTAGTTTTCCCATAATTACTCTATGGGGTGCGATTCTCCTCGTGTGTTGTCCAACTTTTTCCATGTCGAGAGTCAACCTTGCCCGCTATCAGCTCGTGGACTTATCTCGATTCCTGTTTGCCATCATTACCGCCCATCCTATCATCAAGGTGGATGGTCACTCCTATCATCAAGGTGGATGGTCACCCACATCAAGGTGGCTGGCTGCTTCTATCACCAAGGTGGATGGTGACCCACATCAAGCTGAATGGTCACTCCTATCATCAAGCTGAATGGTCACTCCTATCATCAAGCTGAATGGTCACCCACATCAAGGTGGATGGATGCTTGTATCTGTATCATCAAGGTGGATGGTCACCCACATCAAGGTGGATGGTTGCTTCTATCATCAAGGTGGATGGTCACTCCTATCATCAAGGTGGATGGTGACCCGCATCAATCTGATTTCCATCACGGTAAGCGCTGGAGGTGGTCTAGGAGGCGGTGGCAGTTTGATGGTGGTAGCGATGACCGTGAAGGTGGTGGGCCTGTTTTGATGGTAGTGATGACTGCGATGGTGGTGATGCGTCCATTGAGGGTAGTCGCACTATCGATCGCGATGACGTCAAGTAACGGTGATGTCACAGCACCAGCAGCCAATCGCAATGCACGGAGTGAAGTACGTCACCGTTTCTAAACCAATAGCGGCCGTTCACCTTGACGAGACCAATGACGTGGGTTAGCCTCGACCAATGAGAGGTCGCCTAGGGTGTGACGTCATCTCTTGACCTGGAGAAGCACCAATGGTGGCGCTAGAGCCTGCATTGCGAGTGATGTCAACGGGCGTTTTTGTTTCGTCACTACGCCGCGAGCCAATGACATCCAGCCTTGGATCCCTGGAAGGAGGCATGAATGAAACATCTTCATTGACGGAACCAGATGAAGCTTTTGCGTTGTCCCAGTCGCTGCACAGAACCGATTTGGACCGGAGGGTAGCTATGCCTAAGGCCTAAGTCAGCGAGGAAGAGTGGACCACACCGATAATTGTTTTTAAAGGGACTTCATGGTCTCAATTGAACAGCAGCTAAGACACGACGACTCAGCTTAAAAGTATTAATGAATAATATCTGAATCGTAACATCCCTCAGAAAGTGTCCTGGTCTTGTTCCATTACACTAGTACGATTAGACTATTTCGATGAGCGAAAAGGATGAAGTTTCACAGACATTGCAGTATGCGGTGCTGCTGCTCCTAAGACGATGGACATGCATGGGTGCTCATAAGTATGAGTCAGGAGACACGCTTATGCGCATGTTTGCCTATACATGTATCCCAAAGTATCCCAAAATTCAATATGGTCCAACCCGGGGTTTAAATGATAAACTAAGTTAGAGGGAAATGATCTACATCAACAAAAGGAGTATTGGTAGTAAAACGGTATAATATTAAGGGCTTGAAGCGTGGCTGATAGACCTTAATACGACTGAACTCCGTTAAATCCAGCCTCTCATACCACATGCTCCGGTGCAGTAACGGACTTGAACCACGCATCTATTGGGACATGTGAGCCCCTAGCATAAGCAGCCACGATAACTGCTCAATACATCAATTCATTTTTGGTCTTGAGCAATTGATATTCTATCGGGTCAATTCCATAGCGCTCATTGGGTGTACGGGCACTATCAGGTCAAAGGCGCTCTTTGGGTGTACGGGCACTATCAGGTCAAAGGCGCTCTTTGGGTGTACGGGCACTATCAGGTCAAAGGCGCTCATTGGGTGTACGGGCACTATCAGGTCA
>SDVV010012581.1:0-15412 GCA_016164225.1 Gammarus roeselii | reverse complement strand
TGTGTGTGTGTGTGTGTAAACATAAAATGTGTCAAAATCTATTATTGATAAAAATTATACATCTAATAAATCTTTCTTTGCAAAATCCTAAATTTAATTCTCATGAACTAGCATTGAAAATGCACTAAAACACCTCTTGCCCAACGTTGAAAATGTGATAGATATTAAGCTAATTGAAAATGCAGACAGGTACCTAAGCTATCGAAGATATATATCTCATCAGGTGAAGGGTAGCCAAAACCGTAAATGCTTTAGTATCCAGTCATTCAGTAAATCGACTTCTAAACGTTAAAATATACATTTACACGGTGCCAACCCGCTCCTAAAAAAACTGCTACGCCATCGGCCCCGAAACAGTCATCATGATCCTCAAGCAAAAAAAGACCGAATGGTTCATCCACTCAAAGTTGGATTCTTCGTGCTTGAAAACGCATAAGCAGAAGTCTACAGCTTCTTCTATGACACACTGAAGCCACGCTACGGTGATAACGTCTCGCTCATCTACTTGGACACAGACTCGTTGCTGCTCCAGATCAAAGGCGTGGCCGACATTGAAGCGGAAATGCGCCAAGCACCCCTGGCTGAATACATGGTCTTCTCCAACTATCACAAAAATCACCCCTTCTTCGATGGATCCAAGAAAGGACAGCTAGGACTACTGGAAAGCGAAACAGCTGATGACTACCCGTGTGAAATCATCTGCTTACAACCCATGTGTTACAGCATGTTGCTTGTGTCCGACGCAACAAAATCGGCTGCTAAATGTATCAATTACCAGACACAAACCAAAATCAAACATGAACAATACAGAGATATACATAACCAGAAAACATACACACTTTGAGACAATACACAACATTCGTGCGCAAGCATGCCTACTCCAAACTGTACTCACTTTCAAAAACTGCCTGCGTAAATTCGAGAATAAGCGCTACTATCTCGACGCATGCGCAACCCTTGCCTATGGCCACCCGGACATTCCCAAAAAAATCCATTGAAAATAAACCTACCGTCAATGGATTTAACAAGGAAATGGATTCAACATGGAAGAGACGCAAGCCGGGTGAGACCGTCGTTGGCATATGTAGTGGACTTGATGATGAAAGTACGTGTATCTCAACAGGTTTTATCCTCTAAATGATCATAAAATGTAAATAATCCTTGTATGCTGTTATGTATGAAATAAATATAAAAATTATAATAATAATCTCGTCTCATTGTCCACCTAAATAGACATTGGAAAATATGCATTGGAAGGAACTGCAACGGAACCCATAAAAAACAATGTAAATGAATCTATGTAAAACAAATAAATATATATAATTGACCAGGATTGATTGTCCACCTGTAATATGTTTTTTCGAACATGCATGAATGTTTTGTCAAAAACTCTAAAATTGTCCACCTAAATGTGAATTATATTCCATTAATATATATGTATAAATAAACCTTGTTTCCTTGTCTACCGAAAAAATCATCTGAAAAACTACGTGAACGTATCTGCAACTGTTTGTTCCTTAACATTGGATCCTGACGAATCTATGAAAATAAATACATTAAATGCGACAAAGCGAGTGAATTTAATTAATAATATCAATCGTACAATATAAAATATCATGTATAAACAATGGCTTCTATTCAAATGAGTCATTCAATAACAAACATAGTAATATATATCATGCCATCCTACCGTGCGAAATATTCCAAAACGATCATATATAGCATAGACAAGACCTAATAACGTACATCTATATAATCCGTACGTAAGTAATCGTAAATGAAAGCAACCAGATACCATAAGGAAACTGAAATATTCCCGTAAGGAAAAAAACTAATATTTGTGTGACCGCACATCCAGAGATAAAATCGCTAATTGTCATAGCTAATTACCACTTGCGGTTGAATTATAGCAATCGCTTCTACTTGCGGTTTGGACACCGCCCGACTCCGATCAACCCCTCCCCTCATCCCCACCTGTCCCGGGCAGTCTCTATGTACCATCAAAAACTCACTTGACCACATGAGTAATTGTCTTAACATATAACTATATTGTCCGAGATATACAGCGACCAAGTCAGACACACTAACAAATAACATACATCCTAACAAATACATCAGCCGTCTCACAAAAAACTTGCGTTCTTGGTATCTCTATCCATCAGTAACTAACTTGACCATAAGATCAATTTGTCTTAACATATAACTACAATGTCCGAGATAAACAGCGCTTGAGTCAGACACACTAACAAATAACATATATCCTAACAAATACATCGGCTGTCTCACAAAAAAACTTGCGTTCTTGGTATCTCTATGTACCATCAGTAACTAACTTTACCATAAGATCAATTTGTCTTAACATAAAACTACAACGTCCGAGATAAACAGCGCTTGAGTCAGACACATTAACAAATAACATACTTCATAACAATTACATTCGATAAAAGGTTCAAAAAACTAGTCATCCTGTATCTAATTCCTTTACAAGGCATATATGAAGGCCCTATTTCCAGGGCCGTCTTGCGCCCTCTATTCCCAGGGCCGTCTTGCGCCGCCTATTTCCAGGTCCGTCTTGCGCCCCCTATTTCCAGGGCCGTCTTGCGCCTATATACACTACTAGCACCACACTCCCTCTGCTCTGAAATACTCCCTCTGATATAATATACTCCCTCTGATATAATATACTCCCTCTGATATAATATACTCCCTCTGATATAATATACTCCCTCTGATCTAATATACTCCCTCTGCTCTAGTATACTCCCTCTGCTCTAGTATACTCCCTCTGCTCTAATATACTCCCTCTCCTCTGATATTCTCCCTCTCCTCTGATATTCTCCCTCTGCTCTAGTATACTCTCTCTGCTCTAGTATTCTCCCTTTGCTCTAATATACTCCCCCTGCTCTGAAATACTCCCGCTGCTCTAGTATACTCCCTCTGCTCTAGTATACTCCCTCTGTTTTATTATACTCCCTCTGTTCTAGTATACTCCCTCTGCTCTAGTATATTCCCTCTGCTCTAATATACTCCCTCGGCTCTAATATACTTTCTCTGTTCTAAGAAAATCCCTCTGCTCTAATATACTCCCTCTGCTCTAATATACTCCCTCTGCTCTTATAAACTCCCTCTGCTCTAAAATACTCCCTATGCTCTTATATACTCCCTCTGCTCTAATATACTCCCGCTGCTCTAGTAAACTCCCTCTGCTTTATTATACTCCCTCTGTTCTAGTATACTCCCTCTGCTCTAGTATATTCCCTCTGCTCTAGTATATTCCCTCAGCTCTAATATTCTCCCTCTGCTCTCGTATACTTCCTCCGCTCTAGTATACTCCCTCTGCTCTAGTATATTTCCTCTGCTCTAGTATGTTCCCTCTGCTCTAGTATATTCCCTCTGCTCCAATATACTCCCTCTGCTCTAATATACTCCCTCTGCTCTAATAAACTCCCTCTGCCCTAATATACTCCCTCTGCTCTAATAAACTCCTTCTGCTCTAATATACTCCCTCTGCTCTAATATAACCCCTCTGCTTTAATATACTTCCCCTGCTCTAATATACTCCCTCTCCTCTAATATACTTCCTCTACTCTAATAAACTCCCTCTGCTCTAATGAACTCTCTCTGCTCTAATATACTCCCTCTGCTCTAATATACTTCCTCTGCTCTAGTATACTCCCTCTGCTCTAGTATTTTCCCTCTGCTTCAATAAACTCCCTATGCTCTAATATACTCCCTCTGCTCTAATATACTCCCTCTGCTCTAATATACTCCCTCTGCTCTGATATACTCCCTCTGCTCTAATATACTCCCTCTGCTCTAATATACTCACTCTGCTCTAATATACTCCCTCTGCTCTAATATACTCCCTCTGCTCTAGTATACTCCCTCTGCTCTAGTATACTCCCTCTGCTCTGATATACTCCATCTTCTCTAGTATTTATCCCCCTGCTCTAATATACTCCCTCTGCTCTAATATACTCCCTCTGCTATAATATTCTTCCTCTGCTCTAATATACTCCCTCAGCTTTAATGTACTACCTCCGCTCTAATATACACCTACCTAATTTATTTCACTCTTCAACATGACCATCGTTTCCTCGAGTGTCGCTCTTGGACAGGCGCAGGTGGTGATTACGCGTCCATCTTCCCTGCAAAACAATGCATCGCTTCTTCATACATCTCATTGAGCGGCTCCTCAGATGGTGGAGGAGGAGAGCAATGCTTCTCCGTACATCTCATTGAACGGCTTCTCAGCTGGTGGAGAAGGAGAGCAACGCTTCTTCGTACATCTCATTAGGCGGCTCTTCAGCTGGGGGAGGAGGAGAGCAACGCTTCTTCGTAGATCTCATTAACCGGCTCGTCAGCTAGTGGAGGAGGAGAGCAACGCTTCTCCGTACATCACATTAGGCGGCTCTGTGAGCGAGTGCGCTCTTCTTCTGTGGTGGCCTTTTTTATCTGCGTGAGTGGTTGTGTGGAGTGTGAGGTATATAGGGCAGGTAAGATCACTGGTTGTTCAGAGATCTCGCGTAGGAGTTTTTCGAGATCAGCGCAGTCATCGAGGCCGTGATCGTTCTCGCTGGTGGCGGGTTCGCGAGTCGGGTTTGTTAACGAGGGATCGTATCCCTCGCAGGGGTTTTCCACGAATGGAGCCGCATTTGATACAGGTGGAGGTAGTTCTGTTTTTTTGTCCTAGCGGGCCGTCATTTGAGAGTTGTTGCTGATCTTTTTGCTCAGTTGAGCCTGGGTATCGCAGGCTTTCACCTCTTTGTTGTTTCGTTTTTATGGCAGTGAGCCTTGCTGAATGGTCAACTGAGGGGATGCATCCATCTTGTCGTCCTCCTGGGCACCGCATAAATTTTCTAAAACTGTGCGTCTCTGGCGCTGGGGCGGTCGCTGGGCGGAGTGAGGAAGCACTGCAGCCATTTAGGAGTATTGGAGTCTTGTTACGATGTTGTCCTGACGATGTGTGGATGTCGTCGGTGGAGTTTTCTTGGATCGTCGATTTGACTGCATCGGTATAATTGAGGCGTTTGGGGCTATCGTCTTTCCAGATTTGGATGGCTTTTTTCCGTGTAACTCTGCGTTCATTTTGTGTGATTGTTATTTCTTTTTGGTCCATGTATACTGGGCAGTCGCGGTCGCCCGGCTCATGGTAGCATGAACAGGGGTAGCATTTGTGGTAGTGGGCTGTGCAGTCTTTTCTGTCGTGCTCGCCAGCGCATTTCTTGCAACGTTGAGGTGTATGCGGCTGGCAGTATGCGATGACCTGGCCGTATTCAAGGCATTTTTTGCACATTGAGGGTCATGTTGAAAATTGGTATGTTTTGGTTTTCCTTGTTCATCAGGGATTACTATGAATTCCAGTGCGTCGTGTTATGAGAAGGTAATTTGGTATGCAGTAGAACTTGCTTTACGTGATTTTGTCCATGTTGCTTGACGGACTTCGGTAACTCCATAATCTTCGGCTAGACCTTCAGTGAAAGCACTGAGGTCGGTTAATGGTTTGTAACGGGAGGTGTATGTAATTCATTTGGCATCGTTGAAGAACGGATGTATTTCATCTGTAAATGAGTTGGTTCATGTGGGTAATCTTTTGTATAGTATTACTTTGTTCACGTTCTACGACGTAAGCCAGATACTTCTTTCCCTGTCATTGAATTTTTTCGGTTTTCCTCAAAGTTGTTCGTTGAGTGACTTCATCATTATAAAAGGATTAGTTGAAAAGGAAACTTTGTTTGCAGAACTTTCGTTGAACGTTATGGGGAAGTGGGTTGGAAATGGGGCCGGTCTCCTCTCCCAGGTAGGAGGGTCATTCTGGGAAGAGCGCATCGAGGCTACAGCCTCTCGTCGCCCGACCCCGTGATCTATCTGGTATTGGACGATCGCTCTCTCCGTCTCCTCCTCTGGGCAATCTTTATGGCTGGTGGGGTATCTATCTACTTTGCAGTAAAAACAGTGCTGTTCTTCGGACTGGCACGGTTGAGGATCTTCCCGTTTTTCATGGTCGTCCTGGGTGCAGTATGAGCATCTTTGCGTACCATTACAGTTTCCTATCGTGTATCCGTTTTTTTTGCATTTATAACAGCGCATCGGACGTCTCTCAAATAGTGTATCTTTGATTTTGGTGGCGCAGAAGGGAATGTCTAGGTATTTAGGTGGAGTAGGGCAGTTCAATTTTAGTATTAGGGCTGTGGTAGTCTGTCTCCTTGGTGTGATCTTCGGTGCGATTTTCGTTTCGACAACGCATTTTTTGTATTGAACGAGTCCAGTGATGTACTCCTTGATTTCCTTGGGGTGGATGGATGATTATTCATTTTATAGATCATTAACACTTTATTTTAGTATTTATTATTTACTTTTGCTTGGGCTCTATTATTTTCCTCTGCCCTTTTTTCATTGTGATCAATTTTGAATTTGTTATTATTATTATTATATGTATCGAGGCTGGTTGAGACAAGGTGACCCAGGGAGAGGAGGTTTTCGTGGGACCCGCGGGACTCGGGGACCCGGGGTTTCGGGAACCCGGGGGACTTGGGAGACCAGGTGGATTTGGGGGGATCCACTTGGACCTTTCTGGGGCCCCTTTGGACACCCTTGAGACCCTTTAGGACCCTTTTGAGAAACTGTGGGACCCTTTAGAAGCCCTCTGAATCCTGGAACCTCTGCTTCCCCTCCCAGCGCTCTAAAACCCATACACAGAAAAATGTTTGTGAGATGCATGAATAGAACAATTAACCATTACAGTCCGCGAATTGCTGGCGCAGAGGGCGAGGGTCGCGTCGAGGCTGGTCGAGGTGCGTCGAGATCAGTCGAAACATGTTGAGGCGAGTCGAGTTGGTCGCGATGAGCCGGAACTGGCCGAAATAATTCGAGTCAAACCGAGATGAGCTGAGGCGAGGGGTCTCGGGGGACACGAGAAGCTCGGGAAGACCCAGGGGACATGGGTCACCCTCCGGGATTCATCGGGCTCTTTTGCGACCCAAGGGACCAATGCCTCCTCCCCCCCACCCTATCCCCTTAAACAATCAGTGCGAGATCAATAATCTGAGCAGTTTTTCTGCCCATGATGGACCTGCTCTTACTTTCTTTTTCACGTTCCAACATATTAAAACGCTGGAGTATTTGTGCGGGAGTTCGTGTTTGGGATTTTGTGAATGGGTATTTTTTTCTTCAGTCTGTGCTCGCTCGCGCGTGCACGGACCATATGCAGTTTCTGGGGTTGACCTGGTCTGCGTAGCTATAAAACCTTGTGACGCGTTGCGGTTGGAATCTATCTAATCCGTGAAGCCGTGGACCTTGTACCAATTCTCGGAGTTCTTAGTGGTTGGAGGCAGTGATTCGTTTAGTCTGAGTCTTTAACTTGCCTGACTAAATGAATTGTACTTATAATCAAATAGACTACATTGCTTTAAACATTGTGTTGCGTTGCTGTCGGAGCTGCCTTTGTCCGTGTAGCCGTGAACCTTGTACCAATTTCGACGATACTATCTGTGCGTACTGGCGTGTGGACATGTTAATCATGAGATTCTGAGGCGTTTGAGGCGAGGATTCGTTTCGTTTCATCTGAGTCTTTATCTTACCTAAATGAATAAATTGTATTTATACAACTAAACATTCTAGCTGCAAATATTGTGTTGCGTTGCTGTCGGAGCTGAATTTGCCCGAGTAGCCACTGACCTTGTTCTAATCTCGACTATGCTACCTGTACGCACTAGGGTGCGTACATATCACTCTTTATGTTCTAAAGGATTGGAAGCGGAGATCCGTTCCGAGTAAGCGTTTTTTCTTTTGCGCACTAGCGTGCGTCTGACATTGCTAAAATTTTCACGTTTGTTCTAACGTTTAAAGCGTTGTTTAGTTTTTTCCTCGCACACTTAGGCGTGCGAGTTTACTGGAATCAATGATCATCGAGCCCTACGGGGGAGCCTATTATGACTCACGTTGAGGCTCTGGTGGAAATGAGGCTCAAATCAAATCCTTGATTTCCACTTTCGGGATATCTTCAACGTAGATCAAACCTGAACTTGTAGAGAAAGTCGGGTGTGGCACTATTTTGCATGGCTTTTCACAGAGTCTAGTTTTGAAAAGAATCTTCTCTTCGGCTGAGGTGGCGGTCGTCTTCGGCTGAGGTGGCGCTGGTCATCTTGGAAAGGCTGACGTTCTTGGCCGTTGGAATCTTGGGTGTCATCGCTCTGGAGGGGATGCTGGTCCCTCCGAAATGGGATTTATTTCTACTCCCCATCGGCCCCCTTGGTTCGCGCCAGGGGCCAGGGAGCTCACTTTCGAGGCCTCTTGAACATAATTACCGATGTTAGCTGCGTTAGGCTTAAAGTATCACAAACAATGCAAGCAGACGTGCGGTTTAAGGTCCCTTAAAGCACGAACACTTATCACACAATGAAACACGTTGATGATATCTCTACTCCCTCTAACTTACTTGGGTTTAGGCGGGGTTTAAATGAAGAAAAAATAAAGCGCTTGTATTTGTTTCGTCACTAACACGGACATAAACTGTGCTATAAACTACACTGCACTAAAAACTGTGTCATGTCTAACTGGCAGGGCTAGTAACTGACTATTTTCTAAAGTAATCTTACTCTAATTCTTGTAATTTTGTTCTGTCTGACGATATACAATAGTTTTTTTACTGTGAGGTATCCTCAAATACATGCCGCATGTCATGGGAGCACTCGTTTCGTAATAAAACACCCTCAGACATACCAACTCACACTAACTGTCCCTAGGCTGCCAGACCCAGCGGTTGAACCCGCAAGCCCAACGACCCCCTGGCGCCATAACACAAGTGCTCACATTCCCAGGACACTCGGCACGAAGAAATGACTTACTCCAACAAATTTACTACCGACATAGGCATATTCATCATAATCAAATTATTACTATACCGTAAAAATGATTTATTCCAATGCTATTAGCCTTAGAATGATTTAGTCTCAAATATAACGACAGAGAAACACAACTAGCGTAGCTGATGAGGGGTAATTTCCGTTGCCGGAGGGGAGGGGATAAAGAGTCAAGAGGTCGCCTCTGCCAACACTCCAATGCACCAGAATCCTTCACCGCAATAGCAGACCAATTGGTTCAAAACCATATACAATGTTTCCTCTTTCGTCGAGGCAGCTAGTGATAAGTTATCTGACCGGTCGGTTTCGTACCAAAGTCAGCAACCGGTCATCTGACCGGTCGGCCTCGTACCCAAGACAGTGACCAGTCATCTGACCGGTCGGCCTCGTACCCAAGACATTCACTGGTCACCTATAATATTAACTCGAGCTCAGCCGCAAACCCCATAGTACGAGTTGAGGGTTTACTCACCAAGCCCGACGCCCACTCTCGTGCCTGGATTTGCACTCCATGAAATTAGAATTCAGGAATTCAATCCCACTCAATACATGTCTTACCTGAGAAATACCTTTAATGATGGTCGTACCGGTGATAACAATAATAGCAAAGATAGATCAGCAAATTTAGCATCATTGGTAGAGTATCTCTCTCCGTAGTAAGCCCTTTCCCAGGGTAATCCCGGTTCTTTCAGTTGGCGGCGTCGGCAGCATCACAACAAAACGAAGTATTCATTCCTACGAGCGCGCGCAGACCCTAAAGTGGAAAATATATTCTTTGGCACCCACGGTTCTCGTGAACAGCTGTTCCAATGATCACAAAGGATGCTCCTGAATGGGAGGTATACTGCTGTTATGCTCCTGCGGTGTGTTCTATGATTATACAATCTGCTGAATAGGGTAATTTCAACCATCAATGCCGAGAGGTATTGTAGCGAGCAAAATTCCGTTTATAGGTAGTCTGTAAACGAAAAAACAAATTCGAGTTCCCCTTCGTGGAATTTCACTTTATAAAAAAAATTCTTACGGTATTATGTGTGGACAAAGCCTTCCAATGAGTAATATTAATCAAATTTCCGATGATGAGTTCAAATATAGAGAGGAAAATGGACATTGAATATTGCACTTAGTTTGAAATTATAAACGAATTTTCGCTCGCTACTGTGCGTAAAATGATTTCAAAGTAACTAAGTATATAATTCTTTTAAATCTTACCAGAAAACAGGTTGAATTCGAAGAAGAAATGCAATGAATGAAAAGTGCACTAAGAAAGCAGACTTGACATCAAATATTGTATATGGTTTTGAACGAACTGGTTTGCAGTTGCGGTGGAGGTTTCTGGAGCATTGGATAGTTGTCAGAGGCGGCCTCTTGACCTATTCTCTCCTCCCCTCCGGGAACGGAAATTTACACTGGTCTGCAACGCTAGTTGTGTTTCTTTGTCATTATAGGGCGTATAAAGCAAAGGTATTAACCCTTATTGGAGAGTGAATCAATCTAAGACTAATAGCATTGAAATTAGTCATTTTTACATGAAGACAATATTATAATTTTGGTGGAATAGCCTTCGTTGGTAGTAAATTTGTTGGATTATACCATTTTTTCGTGCGGAATGTCCTGGGAGTGTGAGCACATGTGTTTTGGCAACAGGGGGTCGGTGGGCTTGCGAGTCAACCGCTGGGTCTAGCAGCCTAAGTGCAGTTAGTGTGCGTTGGTATGCCCGCGGGTGTGTTGTTCCGAAACAAGTGCTCCCATGACATGCGGCATCGATTCAAGGATACCTCACAGTAAGAAAATAGTATATATCGTCAGACTGAACAAAATGTATAACTTTAATAATTAGTCTGTTACTAACTCTGCCAATTAGACATGACGCATTTTTATGGAGTATAGTTATACAACAGGTAATGACCGTATTAGTGACGAAACAAATACAAGCGCCACATTGTTTTCTTCATGGAAATCCCGTCAAAACACAAGTAATGTAGAGGTAGTAAAGATCTCATCAACGTTATTCATTGTATGGTAAGTCTTCGTGTTCTAAGGGAAGGATAAGCCCCACAACTTGCACACCGACGGTCGAATGCAATTTTGGATGCACAATTCATTAGCCCAAGGCCCGTGAAACACGCCTGTATGCAACGATCGACAAATATTACGAAGAGTATCGACTTGAGGAGTATTCAGAAAAGCGAGTAACACGTTTCCACGCTAATGAATTTGGCCTGTAATCGAACCCCAATATTATAAACATGCAGGAAGGGTGTTTATTAGAACTTTCGTTCAAGGTAGCAGAAGCAAATATGTTGACGCCTGTAATTAAAAAAAAATTACCTGACCCGTCGCAACTGACGTCGATTGATGTATCGTCCAGCAGTTGGACTATTAGGCCTCCTCGTTCCCAGAAGGCAAAACAAGGCTGAACTGAACAATGAAAAGCTGAGTCGGCACCGCAGCCAGGCAGTTACGGTGTCGGCACCGCAGCGAGGCAGTTACGGTGTCGGCACCGCAGCCAGGCAGTTACGGTGTCAGCACCGCAGCCAGGCAGTTACGGTGTCGGCACCGCAGCCAGGTAGTTACAGTGTCAGCACCAAAGCGAGGCAGTTACGGTGTCCGCACCGCAGCCAGGCAGTTACAGTGTCGGCACTGCAGCAAGGCAGTTACAGTGTCAGCACTGCAGCGAGGCAGTTACAGTGTCGGCACTGCAGCGAGGCAGTTACAGTGTCGGCACTGCAGCGAGGCAGTTACAGTGTCGGCACTGCAGCGAGGCAGTTACCGTGTCCGCACCGCAGACAGGGAGTTACGGTGTTGGCACCGCAGCCAAGCAGTTACAGTGTGGGCTCTGCAGCCAGGCAGTTACAGTGTCGGCACCGCAGCCAGGCAGTTACGGTGTCGGCAACGCAGCCAGGCACTTACGGTGTCGGCACCGCAGCCAGGCAGTTACAGTGTCGGCACAGCAGCCAGGCAGTTACAGTGTCGGCTCTGCAGCCAGGCGGTTACAGCGTCGGCACTGCAGCCAGGCAGTTACGGTGTCGGCACCGCCGCCAGGCAGCTACGGTAGTTTTTAGCAAATGTCTGTGTTTGGCGGGCAAGCAACTCCGGAAGACTGCGATAAAAACCATGACATTTAGATTCGCAAGAAACTCTTCAGTGATAGTTTAGAGTTTTTCGATGAAACTTATTTGCAAAATTCCCTTCCGACTCGTTTGAAACTAGATACACTCTTCATCCTGAGTTACTTTAGGTGATATTTTGGTAATAAAAGTTTCAGGGAAGAACGGGTGTCCTCACGTTTATATTTACCTCGATAATTTGTTTAGGAAAAATCTATATGAATGCTACGAACGGAAACAATATAGCCATACACGTGGTGCTCGATTGCTTATGCATAGAGCATCAATCATCACTGCAGCGCACAACCATTGCAGAGGGTGGCTACACTATTTCAGATATATACTCTCCACTTAGATCTCTGTACGGCAAGATGTGGATTCGACAAAACTATAACGGGGGAACGTGAACATCTTGAGCGAACAAAACAACGATGTTAGAAGATCCCAAGTTTTGACACACCAGATGTTAGGGAGTTTCAATCCACAGTTAAGAAACTAAGAACGGGTCAACTCGCCAGAAAGAGGCACACCGCTACTCCAAGGTACAGTAGCAAAAGAAAATTCGTTTAAGATTGAAGATTACATGAAAATTCACATATATTTTTCCGCTCGATATTTGAACTCTAAGGAAATGTAATGGATATTATCCATCAATAGATGATCATAGATTCCTGTAGGCTCGAACACCTATGTGTGCGAGAAAAACATAGTTGTCAAAGTTAGAACAATTCGAAAATTTTAGCCATGCCAGACGCACGATGGTGCGCACAAGAAAAACGCTTTGACGAAACGGACCTTCACTTTCAATCGTTTAAAACTTCATGAGTAATATGTACGCACGATAGTGCGTACAGGTAGAATCGTCGAGACGGGCATAAGGTTTACGGCTACACGGACAGAGTAAGCTCCGATTGAAACGCAACACAATGTTTACAGCTACGCGGTCTAGTTCAGTTAATGTATATTTTATTTATCCAGGAAAGATGAAGACTCAGACGAAACGAATCCAATCCCCGCCTCCAACCACTTAAAACTCAAGAGTAATATGTACGCATGCCAGTGCACACAGATAGTATCGTCGAAATTGGTACAAGGTCTATAGCTTCGCGGGTGAGATCAACTCTAACCGCAACGTATTACAAGGTTTATAGCTACGCGATCCAGGTCACCCACAGAAAGTACATATGGTCCGTGCACGCGCGAGCGAGCACAAACTGATAAACAACTATTCACAAAATCATGTACAGGAACTCTCGCACAATAATATACATTATCATTATTCAGGATGAAAAAATGTGAGTCGCGAATAAGGAAGGGCAGGTTCATCATGGGCTGGAAAACTGCTCAGATTTAAGACATCACACTTATTGTTTAGGAGGATAGGGTGGGGGGCAGGGGGTTCTTGGGTGCCAAAAGACCCCGATGTGGCCCGGAGGGTAACCAAAGTCCCCCGGGTCCCCCGAGCTCCCGGGGTCTCTCGAGTCCTCTCGTCTCAGCTCATCTCGGCTCGCCTCGAATTATTTCGGCCAGTCTCGGTTTGTCGCACCCAACTCGACTTGCCTTGACATGTTTCGACTGATTATGACGCTCCTCGACCAGCCTCGACACGGCTCTCCCCCTATGCGTCAGCGATGCTGTATTCTGTAATCACTAATTTTTCCACTTCCGTACTTCACATATACACATTCCTCTGTGTATTGGTTTTACAGAGTGAAGAGGAGAGAACAGAGGTTCCAGGATTTAGAGAGGCTTCAAGAGGGTACCACAGTTTCTTAACAGGCCCCTAAAGGTTCTCAAGGGTGTCCCAAAGGGCCATCAGAAGGGTCCAAGTGGGTCCCCCCAAATCCTCCTGGTCTTACATGACCCCCGGGTTCGCGAAAACCCGGGTCCCCCACGAGTCCCGCGGGTCCCACGATTACCCTCCATTCCCTAGGTCACCTAGGCTCAACCAACCACGATATATAATAACCAATGCAAAATTTATCGCCGTGAAAAAAGGGCAGATATAAATAATAGAGCCCAAGAAAGAAGAAATAATAAAAGAATAAAATAGAGTAATAATGATCAATAAAATGAATAATCATCCATCCACCCCAATGCCAAGACAGAGTACCGTAAGAAACTTTAATATGAAGACAAATTGAACGTGGGAAAATTATAGTTTTTTTCCGATTTTAGACTAACCATAAACTAATTTTCTTTCGCGTACATGGTAGGGGCGAAGTAAAATAGTCGCAGGTACACAAAACTTCTACGGTAACTATAAGTTGCTAGGGATTCAGCTCTTTCACGGTTTGGTGACGTAAGGCTAGAAATGACTAAACATGGATACATTTTATATCCGATTCAAATGAGTGTACGGGGTACTAAATTGGTACCCTGTTTTGTGAGGCAAAAATGGATTCGGGCTGACATGACTAGTGTGCCAACTTTAAATTTATCGACATTGAATTTCATTTGCTATTTTTCTAATCAATCAACAATTTTGTTCAAGTCTAATTGAGTCTGCTGAAACTAGAGTTGAGTTTGCACTCTTCCTGATAACTTGCCAATGTTCGGGAACAGGTTATAGTCGAAATCGGAAAAAAAATCCATGAAGCACGCCCCGTCTTACATTATCCCAATGGGTTAAGCGAGGCACGACTCATTGCCGTATCTCAGTGAACCAGCATTTAATCCTATTATTTGGCTTGTCTTGAATTGCGATGCTAAACCATTTTGTAACCAAGCATGTGTGAGGGACTTAATCGAGAACTTTTGGTAAATAAAGTTATATGAACATCAATGGGAAATTTCGAAATGTAATTTTCAATTTCATTCATGAAAATATCAGAAGGTTGGTCTGACAGAAACTTTTGTCTAAAGCCGGGCGTTTCTTTCTGAAAGAACTATATTTTTATCCGTAATCAAACTATCCATTATTTTTTTAACTTTACGTGAGTAACGTGGGCTTTTTCCTAGCAGCAAATGCTATTTGTGGGAGTTAGGAGGAAAATTTATGATTGGAGGTCGGCCATTTCAGTCGAAGTCTCCTTCAGTAATCAGGGATGTACATGGACAGGATTTTGAAATTTTATGACCTAGATTTTATTACATTTCATTGCAATAGGCAACAGAAAAAAATTACGGTTCCGAGAGTTTCAATTAGTCTTCCCGATATAATAACCTGATAAGTGAGAAGATCAGAATTCTCTTTCGTAAATACAAATTAAAAATATTGGGTTAGGCCGACACGAGGTTATTACAGATCAGAGGTCCTATTACAGATCAGAGGTCCTATTACAGATCAGAGGTCCTATTACAGATCAGAGGTCCTATTACTGATCAGAGGTCCTATTACTGATCAGAGGTCCTATTACAGATCAGAGGTCCTATTACTGATCAGAGGTCCTATTACTGATCAGAGGTCCTATTACAGATCAGAGGTCCTATTACTGATCA